>JAOPJM010032245.1:0-15282 GCA_027124095.1 Muusoctopus leioderma
TGTCTAGCTCTTACTCTAAAATCACTAACTACTAGCCTATGTTGGGTGATGCACTCTTCACCAGGGAAGGACTTGGTTTTTACAACCAATTGTCGATCCTGTTTTCTCGTGAGGATATAGTCAATTTATATATATATATATCTATATGTATGTATGTATGTATGTATGTATGTACGTATGTATGTATGTATGTATGTATGTGTGAGTGTGTGTGTATATATATATACCATTGGCTTACACTAGTCTTGCGACACCATGTATCTGCACTTGGAAAGTTTTGCTTTGGTCTTGTTGGTAGAGCAGAGTCTGCTGTGGCTGTAGAGGCCCACACGAGAGTGACATTCCTGGCTGCAATGACTGCATTTGAAGGTTGTGTCTGCCAGTCTTGTCCCGGTGTTGTCTTTTTGTTGAGTGCACTTTTCTTCAGCAGCAAGCCTCTGTTCCTCCTCTCATCTTTTTAAAACCCCGCTTAGTTCCAGCCCTCAGTGTGTGCGAAAACTTTCAATGTCCTCCCAACTTTCAACATTCATATTCAGTGACTTCATGTCTCTCTTGCAGAGATCTTTGAAATGAAGATGGGGTCGCTCTTGTGTTCTCATGCTCTCCATACAGCAGGTCTCTCAGGATCCTCTCATCTGACATGCATTGTGTATGTGACCCAGACAACAGAGACGTTGTTGGAGCAGGATGAGGAGGCTGGGTGTCTGGGCATGGGCAAGTACCTCATTGTTGGTGACAATCCACTTGATACCCAGGATGCATCTCAGGCTGCGAAGGTGGAAGGCATTGAGACACCGCTCTTGTCTGGAGTAGAGGCTCCAGGTCTCACTGCTGTAAAGTAGTGGTCTGAGGATGCAAGCTCTCTACACTGCAACTTTGGTGTGTGTCGTTAGCTTGCTATTCTCCCAAACTCTCTTTGACAACCTGGTGAATGTTAAAGATGCTTTTCCGACGTGTCTGTTGATCTCAAACTCTAGAGAGAGGTTGTTCATGATGGTGGAGCCAAGGTATGTGAACACATGGACTACCTCCAGCTCATAATTGTTGATGGTTATAGCAGGCTGTTCAATGCCTTGGCCCAACACTTTAGTCTTCTTCATACTGATGGTAAAACTGAAGTCATGGCAGGCTCTTGAGAAGTTGTCCATAAGGTGTTGCAGTTGCCCCTCGGAATGTGTTGCCAGTGCTGCTTTGTCTGCATACCACATGTCTCTGATGAGTACTTCACATACTTTGGATTTTGTTCTGCGCTAAGACAGACAGAGCAGCTTCCCATCTGATCTTGTGTGAAGGTAGACTCCATCAATTGATGCTCCAAAGGTGTGTTTCACCATCACAGTGAAGAAGATGCCAAACAGGGTGGGAGGCAATCACACCTTTGTTTCACACCACTGCGGATGTTGAAGGCTTCTGAAGAAGAGCTGTCAAACTGAACAATGGCCTTAGCCTCAAGGACAACCAATCCTGGTGAGGATTTTGAACAGGCTGTCTCTACTCACAAGGTCGACGGCTTTCCTGAGGTCGATGAAAACAACGTAGAGTGGTCGTCTTTGCTCTCTGCCTTTCTCTTGTAGTTTTCGAAGGGAGAATATCATGTCGATTGTGGAGCATTTTGACCTGAAACTGCACTGAGACTCGAGGTATACCCTTTCAACGATTTTCTGAAGTTTGTTCAGGACCATGCGAGCGAAGACCTTCCCAACGATGCTCAGCAAAGAGATTCCCCTGTAGCTGTTACAGTCACTTCTGTCCCCTTTGTTCTTACACAGGGTGACAATATTGCAGTCTCTTATGTCCTGTGGCACTGCTCCTTCTTTCCAACACTGACACAGTAGTTCATATAGGTGGTTTAACAGGATGCCCTTTGCACACCTGATGGCCTCTTGTGGAAAGACATCCAATCCTGGTGCCTTACCTGTGGGCAGACTGTCAATGGCTTTACTCAGCTTTTCGACAGTCAGCAATTCCCCCATGACAGACAGGCATTCCACAGCAGTTAGTGCGCTGTATGAGATGCTGTTTTCCATGGAGTAGAGTTCAGAGTAGTGCTCCACCCATCTCTCCATCTACTTGCCTTTGTCTTTAATGGTCTCTCCTGTTATGGTTTTCAGTGGTACGGTACTGTCTTACTCTCGGTTGGGTGCGATGGCCCAGTGTTTATGGTGTTGGGCACATGATTGCAAGGTCATGGGTTCGATTCCTGGACCAGGCAGTGTGTTGTATCCGTGAGCAAGGTACTTCATCTCAGGTTGCTCCAGGTCACTCAGCTGAAGAAATGAGCACCAATAGCAGCTGGGGACTAACCTTGTGGTGGACTGGCATCCTGTCCAGGTAGGAGTCTTGTTCAGGTGGATGGAACTCCTCAGCCTGGGAAGACACTTCATCTAAGAGAGGGCAAACTCTGATCTCAAACCTCCACTGCCTTGCAGCTATACCCACTACATATCTATATATATATATATATATATATATATATATATATATGAATATGCTAAAAGCATTTCAAACAAGTTTACGAGAATGTAAACAAGCCATGGTGATCGCTGCAAATTTGTCTTGGAGAAAAAAACTTCTCACTATAGACTTTAAGTGTTAAAAACACCATAAGCTCTATGCGACGTATACCGGACAAAACGTACTGCAGTTTAAGAGTTGTTACTCTTCCTCAGCATTAAGTTGCCGGTAGGCGCCACATAGAGCTTGCTAGGATTTTTCAATCCTATATTATAAATCGATCAATACTGTTAACTGATTTGTGCCAAGCCAAAATTAAATAAACACAAGCACAGCAAACAGCGAAATTGAAAAATGAATATGCTAAAAACATTTTGAACAAGTTTACGAGAATGTAAACAAGCCACGGCGATCGCTACAAATTTGTCTTGGAGAATAATACTTTTCACTATAGACTAGGATTTTAAAATCCTAACAAGTTCTAAGTGACGCCTACCGGTAACTTATATATTATAAATCAGTCAATACTGTTAACTGATTGTGTACGAGGCTTGCCAAGCTAAAATTAAATAAACACAAGCACACATCTATCTATCTATCTGTCTGTCTCTCTCTCTCTCTCTCTCTCTCTCTCTCTCTCTCTCTCTCTCTACATATATATATATATAAACACAAGCGCACGAAACAGCGAAATTGAAAAATGATTATGCTAAAAGCATTTTAAACAAGTTTACGAGAATGTAAACAAGCCACAGCGATTGCTGCAAATTTGTCTTAGAGAAAAAAACTTCTCACTATAGACTTTAAGTGTTAAAAACACCATAAGCTCTATACGATGTCTACCGGACAAAATGTACTGCAGTTTAAGAGTTGTTACCCTTCCTCAGCATTAAGTTGCCAGTAGGTGTCACATAGAGCCTGCTAGGATTTTTCAATCCTATATTATAAATCAGTCAATACTGTTAACTAATTTGTGTACGAGGCTTGCCAAGCCAAAATTAAATAAACCCAAGCACAGCAAACAGCAAAATTGAATAGATAGATGGAAGAGACATACTGCAAATTTACAAGAAACACAAGAAACAGAAGCAAGTCTTGAGGTAAAAAGAATAAGTCCAACTGAAAGAAAAACAAAATGAAACACAAGAAGGAAACGGAGAAATGCCCATGGGTACCTTTACCAAAGTTCACTCTGTTGCAAGTATTTGGACCAAACTTCAGGTCCGAGGATAATGCTGTCTTTTAATGTGATGCTTTCCTCTATCAGTGGTTACAGGAGGAAAAAGTTTCCCACCGGAGAGGACAGTGGCCCAAACCTGTGGGTAACACCTCAAGAGGTTGCATTATAAGCTGATGCAAAATCGTGTATCCTCTTCTTCTTCACTTTGTGACTGGAGCTCAGTGAACACATGATTTTGAGAGGCCCTCTCAATGCCTCTGACTTCCAGATAGGTTACTTATAGGAACCAAAATAGCAGTCAATAGAAACTCATGAGTTGAGGTTTCCTCTTCCACCTCCCACAAATGAAAACCAAAACCAATAAAACTATGAACTAACTCTCTTCCCACCACTCACTTCTTGCACCTGTATTTTAGGAACAGTGACTTCCAGTTACTCTGATTTAAAGTTTCTTTACCATACACTAAGCTCAGTTGCTGTCTCTATTACACCCAAACTTCTCCAATCATTAGCAGTTGTTTGACTATCTCTCACTCTAAAGTTTTATAGAATATCAGTTTTGGAACTAACCTTTTCATAAATAGCCATCTTCATCAAAGACTTTTATTTCACCTCACCTCTGTCTGGCAACTTCAATGTACACAACTCTTCCTGGCTCTTGCACTTCACTCATTTTGACACTGCTGGTGTAGAGGCAGAAGCATTTGCCATCCTAATTTGTCTGAATAAGTTAGTATCCACTCTTACCCATATCCTTGATAGACTGACTTGCACACCAAGCACCCTAAATGTTTTCCTCACCTCCTAACTTTATTTACATTTACCCATGCATTACTGTCTGCACCTGTCCAATCATTGCCTAATAGAGGCAATGCACTGCACATCCTCCTACTGCACAACACTCTCAAATACGAACCTTCTGGTACTTCAAGTCAGTGAACTAGTCACAACTCCACCAGTTTTATGCCAACTGCCCTGGCAGTGAATTTGTTTCACTCTCAACCCATCTAAATCATCTAAGCAGGTGACTGAAAGCACTCCTAGGTGTGTGCCTTCATATTCTTCACACAATCAATGCCATAACTCCAAAATCCCCAAGTGGTTTACCCATATCTGCCCGCAACAGTGCAGGTAAAAAACACTGCCTATAATTCTTGGAAGAAGTCACCTACCACCACAACACACCACCACAACACCTGCAAGACTACCACCAAAAAAATTCAAGGATGACTCCCTGCTTGAAACATCCTGCAAGCTCCCTGCCTAGCAAATTGTAGCAGAGGTGTTTGGTCCCTTGGCAAGATGAAATCCTCCTACCTACAACTCCTCAAACAAGATGGCTCCATTAGCAGCACTTACTTTGAAAAAGCTTCCACATTTGCTGCTTCTTTTGCCTCTAACTCTAAACTGCATGCACTCAACAAAAGTCATATCAAACTCTCCTTTTCTACAATCTCAGTATCACCACCACAGACATAGTTGCCAAGTGCAAAAACCTCTTTGATCACTCCAACTCAACAAGGTGACCAATCCCAGTATCTTATCTTCCATCACTCTCAAACAAGGCACTCCAGAGTTATCCCTATCCTCACTGAACTCTTCAATCTCTCTTTCTCAAAACACACTACTCTGTTTCCTATCCCCCAAAAGGACAACCTCTCTGGCCCAGCAAACTACCAACCTATCGCACTCACTTCCAACATCTCAAAGGTAATGGAAACAGTTGTTAACAATCACCTCCTTCATCACCTTGAGTCTCTCTTCTTTCTTGGTGACCACCAGTATAGCTTCCATAGAGATAGATCTAATGGAGACTTACTCAGTAATGATCCCTTGCCATTTCGTTTTTATTTCTCGCATTTGTGAATAATAGCACCCTTGGTTATAGGTTTCCAATGGACCAATCATTGGTTTGCTGCATTTTCAATGGTGAAAGTGACAAGAGGTATTGATAACAAACAGCAGAGCCTTTTACCTTGTCTGGTAAGAGAACCTTCTAGCTAAGACCTGCTTATGAGCTCCATCAGTTGTGTCAAAAGTTTCTTGTCAAGTAATATAAATGCTCAATATCACTTTTGAGAATTTGAATATCATATGCCGTCCATAATCTGGTACATAAAAACTTGCTATTGATTCATTTACGTTTAACAAAAAAAAAAGTTTCAACATGTTCCGCACCCAAGCAACACCAGTTATCTCTATTGCATTATGTTTTGACGTGGCTCTTGCCAACCCACATTCTATTAATTCTGGTGCACCCTAGGCTTTGGTTATATCTCCAACGCTCTTTCCTTTGTACATTAACAACCTACTTATTATAAATTTCAACCACACACTCTCTTATGCAGATAATAACAACCTTAACACCTCCTTTAACTTCTGCAGACAGGCATCATCTAACATGCAACATAGCCACTTCATGCCAGACGTACACCAACTTCATGAACAGAGACCTTGAGAGCATCCTTCAATAACAATCTTCACTTTACACTCCCTAGTCATGAATAATACACAACTAAAACCCTCAAAGTCACTACAAATCCTACGCCTCACCATCTCTGTTAATCTCAGTGGTGACTATAACATTGCCAAAACTGCATCACGAATACTAGGCTTCTACTTTAGAACCCAGGCATTCTCCATCTCTAATCATTTGCTAACCCTCTACAAAACTCAAATAGAAACCACATTGGAGTACTACTCACATCTATGAGATGGTGCTGCTGCTTCATGCACTGACATTCTTGACCATATCCAAAAGAAAGTCATTTGACTAAAGGGCAATGATTCACTCACCAACACACTACAACCACAGGTGTGCTATTGCTTCTCTCTGCCTTTTCTATCACAAATACAATTGCCTCTGCTCCTCCAATGAAGCCAACTCGTCCCACCTGTCTCTCTTCTTCCTCTCACTTCTCAGACGTTGTACTAAATACTTTACCCAATCCTTCCTTCTCAGAACAGTGGCCCTCTAGAATTCCTCTCCCAGCTCCGGACACCGACCTACAGATGTTCAAATTGAACATCAATCACATCAACCTTACTAGCCTGGGAGGACCTGCAAATGTCATGAGTACTCTCTCTCTTCCTTAGTCTAACTTATAAAATAAAATAAAAATTGAGGTTACTGCATAGAGTTATGGCCATACTAGAGCACTAACTACATTTGTTCTTGACAGGTCATTTATATTTCTAATCTCTTTTAAAAGCTAATTCAATGACTGACATTTCTGAAGGCTAATGTTATTGGAATATTATATATGTGTTTAAGAAGTTGGCAAAATTTCCCTGACCAAAGCCTGACCATTACACACATGCCTAAGTTTGGGTTATAGTTTTTAGCTATTTGCACATGCATGCACACACACACACACATAAACACATAAACACACACACTATTTAATTTAGAAACAAACCCTTCGATGAATTTGTTGATTTACTTTAGATAATTTGTTTCCTTCCAAATGTTTGTTTAGTTTTATCTACACTTTTAATAATTATTTGCACCAAAGTTAAATGTTCTTTCAAGGTAGACATATTTCCAAGGCTAAATTTAAATTTTTTTTTTTTATCGGTTTGGTTTGGAAGAAGGTGCTGTACCCACAGCCTTTGTAGGCCATCCGAGACCAATGATACTGATGGGGTTAATGCTCCTCTTGAACACTTGCAAGTCAACAGCTGCAGGAAAAACATGAGCAGGGTGGGTATTCCAGAGGGCTGACATTCTGGAAAGGAAGGACTAGGCGTAGTGGTTAGTGCAGTGCCTGGGGAAGTGGACACAATATGGGTGAGGAGAGGAGGAGAAACGAGTGGGTTGGGAGTGCCTGAGTGGAGGTGGCACAAGACCCACCAGATCTGAGGAGCAGAGGCCACTGTAGTAGTGGTATCAAAAATAGAGAGAAGAGACAGCATATCTGTGGACCAGAGGTTGAAGTGTGTTAGTGAATAACTTCATGCCAATTAGTTGAGTTGCCTTTCTTCGGATACAGTCTAAGATGTCTAAGATGTGCTGACCCATATATGGGAGCAGTACTCTCTTGTGGATCTCACCTGAGTTTTGTAGAGAGTTAGTAGTTGATGGAAACTGAAGTATTTTCTGGCCCTGAAGTAGAAAGCCTATCTTTGTGATGCAGTCTTTACTATGTTGAGAATGTGCATATAGAAAGAGAGTTTCTCAGTGATAGTGTAGCATTTGTAGCAGCATTGAGGATTCCAGCTGCATGCTGTTGATGTTGAGATGAGGTGGGGTTTGCTAATGTCTTCTCGAAATGTGTAGTGATTGTGTCTTTGTGCTGTTAAAGGAGACAAGATTGGCATGATGCTACTGGAGGATGCTTTCAAGGTCTCTGTTCATGGAGTCAGTGCAGGTTTGCCATGACGTGCCTAGATTGCATGTGGATGATGCTTAAGTGTGGAAGGTTAAGGAGGAATGAAGGGTGGTATTATCTGTGTAGGAGTGGATGTTGTAGGAGGTAACAGCAACTAGGTCGTTGATGTATAGGAGGAAGAGTTATGGAGGACACCAGAGTTGATAGAATGTGAGTTTAAGAGAGCTCCATCAGTACATGCTGTAATGGTGTGATCTGACTGGAAGCCACTGATCTAAGAGATGGAAGGCAAGTGGAGCTCATATAGGCAGGCAGTTTTGCTGGGAGATTCTCATGCCAAACACATTTGAATACTTTACTGATGTTGAGTGCAACAGCACTATTTTCACCAAATTTCTCATTAACACTGGTTAATGACATAGAAGACATAGGTCTCCAGTACATCTGGCTTTATGAAGGAGAGAGATTCAAGTTGTTGGAGAATATTGTTGCTAATGACTGTCTCCATTACCTTTGATAAGCTGGAAGTGAGGAGTGCGGTAAGATAATAGTTGGCAGGGTAAGAGGGGTTGCTCTTCTTTGGAATGGGACACACTGTAGTGTGTTTCCAAAGATCAGAATATATCCTGGAAGAGAGAGAAAGATTGAAGAATTTGGTGAGGATAGGGGCTAACTCTGGGGTATATTGTTTGAAGGTAATGGAAGGGGCATTGTCAAAGCTGGTAGCCTTGTGGGTTTGAAGCGACCGGAGGTGGTTTAATACTTGGCATGTATGTGTGTGTGGTGTGCCTGGTAGAGTGGAAAAGGATAGTTTTAGAGGAAATTTACCTAGTGTGTACAGTGTGGAGATGGATGTGGATTTGCAGGCTCATTAGTGCTACATGTCTAGCATTTATTATTTGAAGTAGTTATGTTGTTATATATACTTACATGTGGTTATAAAATGTGGTGTGGTGTGTTTGTCTAGAAAATACTATGAAATTCTTATATATTTTGGGAGAAATAGGGTACTGATTAATCAAACACTATTTTTATTTTTATTAATCAAAATTTCTAAAAAGAATGTAAAATTTTGTTATGAAAATGAAAATTTAAAAATATTTTAATATATTAATAAAATTAAATTATCTTTTGTAGACTTATTATGAAGACCATAATGGAAAACAAATGTCGCAAATTAGCTTTTGATGTGAAGGAATTAACAAAGATAATATTGCAATATAACTTGTCATCAGGTTCAAAAGGTACACTTCATTTTCTAAAATTATTACGTTTTATTTTTTGTTAAATTCAAGTATTGTTTCTTTTGGATGACTATTATTTTATTCTTATATTCTTTTACTGGTTTCACTTATTGGTCTGCAACCATGCTGAAGTACTGCCTTCAAGTGTTTTCATATTGACCCCAGTACTTATTTCAGTCTAGTACTTATTTTATTGAGTTATATTTTATCAAATTGCCAAGTTAAACTTTTTGATACAACACTGGTTTTACATAAACACAGACACACACATAGGCCTGTCCAAAAAGAAACTGAACGTTTTCAAAAGCAAATTCATTGCTTTAAGAATTTAATCAGACTTGTCACTTTCAGAATAGTTCCCTCCACTGTTGATAGACCACTCCCAACATTTCTCCCCTGTCTTGGAATGTGTACTGGAACATGTTTTCAGGGGTAGTGTGCAGTTCTCATTGCAAATTTTCTTTGATCTCTTCTATCATCTGGAATTGGCAACCTTTCAGGATGGTGGTGGTGGTAGTGTGTGTGTGTGTGTGTGGGGGGGGGGCTAGGGGACAAGAGTTGTCTTGTGCTTTCCTAAAAAGTCACTGACTTTTGCAGCAATACAATGCATATTCAATTTTTATATTAAAATCATGTGGCACAAACTTTTACAGATACCTACTTCTTCGGATACTTCATAAACAGTCAGGTAACAACTTTCACGGATCACAGCATGCACTTTTGCAATATGATCGTCGTCCTTTGTCATGGAAGGTCATCCAGATTTGAGATCGTCTTTGGTAGATGTTCTTCCTGATACCACTCGTGATATTGCGTACGGCTCAACAAATCCCCCTTATAGGCCTCTTGCAACATAAAAAAAGACTCCGTAAACGTTTTTCCCAATTTGAAACAGAATTTCACACAAGCTCTTCATTATTCATCTTGTGACAAATCACCAAGTGCACTAAACATACATTCACTGTAGCACGTGGAGATTGATGACTAACTGACATGGCATGATGTGGTTATTATTAGACTGAAGGTCAAGGTCACTCATACACAGCACTGCAGTTGTGAGAATGTTGCACTGGCTGGTTGGCAAACTGTTTTAAAAGTTCAGTTTCTTTTTAGTTATACCTTGTATTTATCAGCTAATTTGATTTTTCCTTATGGATTACTTTATTAAATATATATTAAATGCTTTAACAAAAACAAAACCTACTGTTCCTTAACATTGTAAAAACAATATATGATATTTTAGCACCTTCACAGTACAAAGGGATTTTTTTAACTATACAGTTATTATGTTTCAATTTGTGGATTTTATTTACTGAATTTAAGGTGTAATGTTTGAAAGATGAGTTTAGAAAATAGCTGTAAATTAGAGATGAAATATCCTTTTATGGGGAAAGGGCAATAGGATGAACTAGATTATATATATGTGCATGTGTGTATATATATATATATATATATAGAGAGAGAGAGAGAGAGAGAGAGAGTAAGAGAGATATCAAGCAAGCAAGAGTGAGAGAGAGATTTTATATATATATATATATCATCATCATTTTACGTCTGTTTTCCATGGTTGCATGGGTTAGACAGTTCTTCTCTAGCACAGCATTTTGCCATTTGTTGCAGTCTTTAGCCATCTTCATTGTGAGGTTCAGCCTCTTGAGATCACCTTGCACCATTTCTTTCCATATCTTCCATGGTCTTCCTCTTCAACATGATCCTTCTACTTGGATTGCTTGGCACTTCTTTACCCAACTGTCACCTACATACGAAATGAGAAATTTTGCGAGGTGGAATGAGACTGCTTTTGGAGCCTTTGGAAGGAGTCTCCTCTCAAAATTGAAGATTTAAGTCTTTTCGATAAAGATAATGGTATAAGTATGAAATTTTGAAGTTGTAGTTTTTCCTTCTTTGTAGAAAAATATGGTTACGATAAAATATAAGCAGTGGTGTATAATTATGAAAGCATGGTGGCTAATCTCAGGCTATCTGATTATGAGCACAGGTAAACTTTCATAAATGCTTTATTCCCTATGCACCAGAATGACTAGATAACAATATACTTTATACAAAGCAATGATAAGCCTAATCAGCTAATGTCTTTTTTATCTGCAAAATTTCTAATAACATTACCGAAATAAATTTTTCTAGCAATGCTTGATTCTCAGTCTTGTTAAATCAACAAGTCAGGTCTGAGACATGGTAGATTTTAAAAAGGTTTTGATATGTTTGAGTTTGCTAAAAGATCTTTCTGTTGATGCTACTGTAGCTGAAATTGTCATCAATATTCTCAAACTTACACAAACATTTGGAAATATCTCTCAAAGTTTGTAGTCAATTAATAAATTTAGCAATTCTAAAGGCTTCAGTTCTGGTTTTCCAAAATGTTCTTTATGTACTAACTGTAAATGTGTTTCTGTTACAAAATTTTCACCATTAAGGTCAGTAGAATATTGATGTGCTAACCCTATCGCTTTTTTTTCTAGCTCACATTCAGACATTGTGTGGTATTTCCACAAGAAATCAAAATTTTCAGCCAACTGCTTAACTGCATTAAAATGTATAGTTACTCCAGTAATGACATTGTCAATCAAAACATCAAAACACAGATTTTCTGAAGTAGGCCTCTTCTGGTGAATCATCTGTGTCAGTCATTTCTGCCAGGTTGGCATCAGGTATTGTGTCATCATGCAGCCTTCTCTTTCAACTCATGCCTCCGTGTGTCATCATGCAGCCTTCTTCTCTTTCAACTCATGCCTCCATGGGAGAGTTTGATTTCTATCTGAAGTTCTGATGCCACATTTTGCTTCATCAAATCTTCAAGGAGAGTTTCAATGTTCAATATCTCCACATCCAATGTGGTATCTCTTGCTTGAATGACCTTGTTGTAAATATCTATGGAAGCCAACACTTTATACCAAACAGCCAACATTAAGACACAAACAAAACTTTTTAGACATGCTAATACTTCGTTTGCTTCATTCCTTGTCTTGTCTGTTAAGTTAAGCTGTAAAAGATCTTGCAATGCTAACTGAATGCTGGTAAAGTGAAATACAAAAGTTTGTAGTGAGTTATGCTTTCTCTGGCCTTCCGTATTTCCCTCACTTCCGTATATCGCACACAAGTGAGCATTTGATATGTTATTTTCTAACAGCCTTGGCTTTTGACACAAAATTCTGGTAATGCTTTAGCTTTCAGATGAGAGTTAAACAAAATTTCATTGCCTGACTGCAAGACAGGTTTCAGCCAATCAGAACAGCCACTCATAAACTGCTTGCTGGAGCCTATTTCTGCCTTCTCTTGTGTATAAAAAGATTGGCAGCTTAGTATTATGGACAGAGAGATGGCTGGCAACCTTACTGCCCAGCTAGGCAGAGAGATGGCTGGCGACCTTGTTGCCCAGCCAGACCATATATCTCTCTCACTCCTTCTCACTTCTCTATCTCTCTCCTTCTCTGGTACTCTGTCTCTTTCACACACAAACTCACATAATTTATCATAACTCTTGCTAATTCTCTCTCACCAACCAATGCACAACGAACACTGACATTCATCTACTCTTCTCTCTTAACACTAGAGACACAGAGAACTTCGAATCATGTCAGTATTCTTATCTCTTACTTGCTACTACTAACTGTACTGTGAACATCTTGTAAACTTTATTCTGTCGTATCTTCAACACTCATTATCGGACAATCTCAGCTATGCTTGTAACAACTCATTACTATCTATATGTAGATACCGATTTATTCACTTAACAGGAAGAAAAGATATTGTTGATAAAAACACACGCAGCCTTGATTTTAAATCCTCCATCATCATCATCATCATCATCAACTTCAACAACATGTAATCATTTGTTCCTGCTAAAAGTTTGATACTTTAAAGTCTGTTGGACCACCTGGTTCCAGACATTCTGTGGAGAGTAAAATCTATACAATTATTAAGTAATTCCCATCGTTTAGGGCTGGAACTATATAAGTTATAAATCGTTTGAACTATTCTAAAGTATGTGATGGCTTCTGGTATGTACCCAGCTGCATCATTTCCACAAATTTTTGAGAGTATGGCAGCTATATGGGGAAAAGATTGTCATTGAACACTGCTCTAGAATTTTTGTTTGGGTGCCATTGTACTTTCCTGCTGTGTTGGCACTGTTGTAATATACTTGTGCCCTGCAGTTGCTCAGAGGAATGGGTGCTCCTATATGATGTTCATGATTAATTGAGCAATCTCGTTCCTGTGTTTATTGCTGTAATCTGTGAACTTAAGGTATCTTTCTTGTACCTCATATCTACTGTCTTTTAAATTAGAAATATTGTCTGCCCAACATGGAAGGATTCTGGAGTTGCATCCACAATGACTGCAAAATATTTTGAAGACCTCCTTTCCAGCAAAATATGTTGCTTCACAAGGTTATAACATTCTGAGATAAACTTATTCTGTGACTCGGGAGATAGATAGTGAACTTGAAGGCATTCACCCCTTTTCTCATATTCTTCTACCCATAGCACATGCTCTTGGAGAATAGGATCTCATCTTGACAGCAGTTCTATAAGACCTAAGAAATTGCCATTGTTTGGATACCCGCTTTGTTTTGATGATCCACTAAATGCTAAACCACATTCCCCCAAAAAGGAACAACATCAATTATACATTTCAAAATGTTGCGCCATTTCATTGCTTCTGTTCAGATTGTTGCTTCTAATAAAGAGTCAACTCCTTTCCCAGATGAAAGACATCTTTGAAGCTTTCTCCAAGCTATATAACATTCCTTGTGACTATTGCTCCTTTCATGTTTTGAGACCCAAACACTTAGTTTTTGCCACTTTACACTGGCTGTCCAACCTCCAGGTGATGCTATTGCAGACTTTGAAGCTGAAGCACTTGTGGTGTGCCAGAAAAGTCGATATGGCAAACAATATAATGCTTCTTTCTTTTGGCCCCAAAGAAGCCAGTCTCTCCATTAGTGGCACGGAATTTCAAGACACTTTCTGGGAAAAGTTGATTTTAAAGTCCTTTGGGAATTGTATGGTAGTGGGATGTGGCTACTGGTTTACAATATAATGATCAAATGCATGTGATAATAGTTATGCATGTTTATATTTAAAGAATGAAAGTATCCAATAATAAGGAAAGTATTTAAAGAACGAAAGTATTCGTTAATGAAAACCTGTAACAATTAATTTGGCATGCTTATCCCCAATATCACCGAAATGTTAACTACATTCAGATTTAATAATAATTAATTATTAAGAAACATAAATATCAGTACTTCTATTCTTTTAAATTTAAATATTTTAAAGAATTTAAGCATTTTTACATACCCTATTACTTTAATTAATTTCTGAATTAATTTCCAAATGGCTTCCTGGAATTATTGGAAACTGGTGGTCTTCTCAGAAAAATTAAGCAATATAAAAGAAGTTCAATAGGAATGGAAAAATATATTTACCGTGAGGAGTGTGGAATATAAAGTTTAACCGCTGTTGTTCTTCGTGTGAGAGTGAGTGAGTAAATTAAAGACAAAAAAAAACTGTGGCTGAAGGCTTAATATGATAGAGAGACGTTTGGCTAAACAAGAGGGAGGTGAGGTGAAGAAGAAAGGTAAGAAAATTGTTCAAGGGACAATAGGTACAATAATTCAAATATTGGTAATATGATGACAGATAAAATTATTGTAGGGTGGGTGGAAGCAGGAAGGAAGATGGGTTGGAACAATTAGGTCAAAGAACCACTAAGATATATTGTGGGATGAATGGTGTTAGGTAGGATGGAGTATAAGAACAGAACCACAAAGATTCGATGACAGATTTAAATATTGTGGAGTGGATGCGGTTGGATAGGAAATTGGGTAACAAAAATAAATGAAAGGATCACAGATGTTGATACAGTTCCGATAACAGATCGAAGTATTGTCAAAGCAGAAGAATGTGGTGGTTGTGGGAGCATTATAAGAAAACACGCAATTACACCCATACAAAATCACACGTATACACACAACCATTCACACACACACACACACACACACACACACACACACACACACACACACACACACACACACACACACACACAC
>JAOPJM010032976.1:0-2500 GCA_027124095.1 Muusoctopus leioderma
GCCGAAATCACCCGTCCAACCCATGCCAGCATGGAAAACGGACGTAAAACGATGATGATGATGATATATATATATGAGATGACCATGCTGTGCTAATGATGCCCATTGAGGTAGAGACAGATGTTCATAGCTGTCCCTTGCTTTCAGAAAAAGCAGACCGTGTTTTTCTTAATAGCATGTTAATTCATAGTAATTCTTGACTTCTTGAATTTATCTCTCTTTCTCATTCGGAGTCTGTAGCAATTGCCACTAGGTTTTTATGTTCTCTCTAAACAAAGATAATTTCATTAAATCAAGAATTTATCTTGTACGGTATTCAGTATACCCCCATGTCATCTTTGTTATCCAAATTCATGCTACTGGCCATTTTAAGTTATTTCCTTTAGCTCCTTTCCGTTATATAGCCCCCCCCCCCCCTTGAACCGAGCAGATGCCCTCCCCTACTCCAACCTGTGTGTGATAACAGAGGGTCTAACCATTCATCAACCACTGTCACCCACCTTTCATGAAATAATTTTAGAAAAATTTATTCTTGATAAGAAAGACGATTTCAGTGGTGCCTATTTAGTAAATATCTTTTAGATTTAATATTTTATTGTTTTCCTAGTTCTGTTAATGTAAATCTAAGATAAAGAAATCTCTTTCCATCACCATTATTTCACTTACAATAATTCTTCTCTTGTTTTAATTATCAAAATAATTATTTATCACTGCCAATTTTAATGCTATTAATGATATAATACTCTCATATTAATTCAAACAAGAGAAGTTTTCACTAATTTTGACTTAAATATTATTTTTTGTTTGCAGTAAATCTTGAAATAATTTTTCTTTAATGTATTACAAATGAAATATTAAACATTAATTAAATTGCAAGTTGTATTGTGGCAGTTTCCAAATATAATTTAGCTACAATCATATAAAATGCTTGTAGCATAAGAAAAAAATTATTAATTTAATTGGGAGTAAAACATTCCACTTTAATTATTACCAACTTCTTTGAACTATAATTGATTTAAGTGAACTATTATTGATTAAAAATATATTTAGGCACAGGCATGGCTGTGTGGTTAAGAAGTTCACTTCGTAACCACATGGTCCCGGGTTCTCTCCTACTGTGTGGCACCTTGGGCAAGTGTCTTCTACTATAACCTTGGACCGACCAATGCCTTGTGAGGGAAATTGGTAGACAGAAACTGTACAGAAGCCTGTCGTATATGTATGTCTATATATATATTCATATATATATATATATATGTGTGTGTGTGTGCTTGTCATCGCTTGACACTGTTTATCACTACAATCGGCCGGTGACATTTGTTTACATCTCCATAAAAACAGAATGCTTGGCCATTCAGTAACTTGGTGGTATGATTCCCATGCTTAAAATCAGTATGGTTGTTGACAGGAAGGGCATCCAACCATAAAATGCTGCCTCAAAAATATCTCCGTCCAACCCATGCTAGCTTGGAAACACTGGCATAAAAACAATGATGATTAGGATGATGATGCCATCTGCATGATAATTAGATATTTATGTAGTTGAAAACATCTAATAATAATTAGAACATTAAAAAGATAACATGTATTCAGATATGCTGTAAAAGAATAACAATATTAGTATTTTTTTTCCATTGTCAACAACAGGAGACAACTCCAGATGTATTTTTGCCTCTTGTTGAAGGCTCTTCAGCAAAAGTGTAGCCTCACTTAAATAACTTGCCAAAGTATTAATGAGTCACCAAGTAAACAAACTAAATAGTAGATTTATTTACACAGAATAAGAGAAGAAACAGACAGAATAAATTCCACCTGGATAATGGTCTAGTTATTATATACTGATCGTGTCCTAGACAGTTTAATCTGTCAGTATTTCTCTTACTCTAAGTCAATAAATAAATGGCCACAGTCCAATGATTAAAACCAGTAAAAGAATAAAAGAATATTTAGTATGTTTACTGAGTGACTCACTTGCTAATACTTTTAGCAAGTTATGGCCATGCTACACTTCCACTGAAAGCAGCTTCTGTAAGAGGTGAAACGTGTTCAACCCTATTTGCCAATGAAAAATATATTAAGTTAAAGTCTACCTCGAGCTTGTAGGCCTATCATGCTGGAGCTTATCCCGCCACAGCGTACAAGACTTCCCCCTGAATGGGACACCAGTCCATCGCAGGGTTAACCCCAACTGCTGCTGGCACTCATTTTCAGCTGAGTGAACTGGAGCAATGTGAAATTAAGTGCCTTGATCAAGGACACAACGTGCGTCCCGGACTGGGAATTGAAACCACGATCTTATGATCATGAGCCCAGTAGCCTAACCACTAGGCCACATGCTTTCCTCACTCATAAAAAATATATTAGTCCTTATATCTGAAGATTAAAATTTTTTTTGCATTAGCTTTTGTATATGTAAAAACAGCCTTTTATGATTCCTGTTATAACAAATCAGACTGACATGCACTGATTGCACCTTGTCCATCTCTAATGTGGCCACCAC
>JAOPJM010032976.1:7500-15266 GCA_027124095.1 Muusoctopus leioderma
ATTCATCATCATCATCATTTTATGTCCGCTTTCCATACTGGCATGGGTTGGATGGGTGGTTTCGGCCTGTGTCAATTTCAATTAGTCACCACTCTCCTAGATGGGTCGAGGGACCACGCCTCACACATGTTTCATTTGGCTTGGTTTCTATGGCTGGATGTCCTTCCTATCACCACCCACTTTACAGAGTGTACTGGGTGCATCGTATCATTGCACCAACACTAGAAATGTTGTCATGTCCAAGATTGTATTAAAAAATAATACGTTCATGTTGAAAGTGTGTGTACCTGGCAAATTACAGTTTCAGATGAATTGATTCAGTAAAACCGAACAAAAATGAAATTCTGGAACTTTATTTTGTTGATATACCAATAATTACAGTTACGAATATCATTAATATATTATATAATTTTGTCAATATAATTTTGTTTTACTAACCAAATGAGATACCAGATAGATTACTAGATTACAAATAAAATATCATTTCAGTAATGTAATAGTGCTTATGCATATAAAGTAAGGGATTCCTTTCATTAGACTAGTAATAAGATAAATTAAATAAAAAAACCCATTAATATGTATCATTGGGGAGCAAGCAGATTGAGACTATAAATATGTATTGATTTTCAGTTTATATTAATCTGGTTTACTTTGTAGTTTACAAATACTAAGCCAGACAAACCAAAGTATTACTAAATGATATTATGAGGCAATTTTTTTTTACCCAATCTTCCAGAACAGAAACTCTGGATGTTTCCCTTAAGAATATTAAAATGATTACTGTGTAATAATCACTATGAAATTTCAATAATTTATCTCACTTAAAAGAACAGTGAAAATTGCAAATTGTTAAACTTGTTTAAAAAAAAAAGATTTAGAAACATGGCTTTGAAGTTTTTTTAAAAATCATTTTAATTTAATGTTAATTTCTATTGAAAAGAACAAGATAAAATTTTGTTGGAGAGTGGTATAGTTAGTTGGACTGATTCCAGTAAGATTTTGGAACTTATTTTAATGACCTCGGAGAGATGGACAAAGTGAACCCCTGAAACTGGGGGAACGAGACTGAAGTAGTATTTAGTCTGGTGTTGTAACCATTTTTGACAACCCTACCACCCTTAATTTAATCAATATCAAATTATCCTTGCTCTAGCATAGATGACTACAGTTAATTTAAAACAGTACACAATCAAGGTATAAACCACAGTAAGGATGTGTAAATATTTTCCTGTATTATTGTGCACTTCTGAAAATATCAACTACAAAATATCTCGGTGGTAGTAACAAATATTCGAATGAGACCTTCGAAGCCCGAAATGGAGAAGGATTCCATGCCAATGGCGTTCAAGCACGGGTCAGTCGCACCTAAGAAGAAAAAAATTATTCAAGGCAGTGCCCCAGCATAGCCGCAGTCCAATGACTGAAACCAGTAAAAGAGTATAAAGAGAGAATAATATAATTAACAAGTTAGGCAAACTTTTTTAACCTGCACATATAATAACATGATTGTACAGAGACAACACAGGGTCGAGAGGGCTCTATAGTCACGTCTTGGACATGACAAGCTCTCTAATGTTGGTGCAACGATAAACACACCCAGTACACTCTGAAGTGGTTGGTGATAGGAAGGGCATCCAGCCATAGAAACCAAGCCAAACGAAACATAAGTGTGAGGTGTGGTCCCCCGACTCGTCTAGGAGAGTGGTGACTCCATTCACAATCAACGCGGGCTGAAATCAGTTGTCAAACCCATGCCAGCATGGAAAACAGACGTAAAATGATGATGATGATTTAATTTAAAAAAAAAAAGATTGTGTTATCCAATGTCTGGTGAATTAAAGAGGAGTAAGTAGGCAAGTTTTAAAAATAATGTTTGCTAACATGGTTTCTGTAATTTGGTCATTTACTTGACTCATTACATTTTACATGTTAGCATGTTATGGTTGAATAACTTTCTATATGCCAAAAGCTTAATTCTGAAGTAGCATCTTCTTTCAGGCAGCCTCATAGAGAACCTCTACAAGTAGAATTTGAATTGTTGCAGGTTATAATACTTGAAAGGCAAACAAATGTGAATGTAATTCCAAACAGTAGTGGAATGTAAATATATGGAGGAATAAATAATTAGACAAGTTATTTAATACAGGATTTTTGCAGTGTAACACAGTGTGGTTGGTGAAAATGAGTGCTGAATGTATATAAAAAAAAGTTAATTTTAGATTAACAGAGATTATAATAATTGTGGTGTAGTGAGAAAATGCAGAGTTTGATGCTAGGCGAGAGATTGGATGCAATATGAGATATTTTACTTATCAGAAAATAGCATTTTCTTCAATGAAGTTTAATATTTTGATGATAAATGTAACCCCCTATTCCAGGATATACAAACAATATATCATCAATACATTATTAACCCTTCTGATACCAACCCGTGTGAAACCACCCCTGGTTCTATGATTTAAAAAAATATTTGTTTTAAAGTGTTCATATTGAAATGTAAACATTCCATCATAATTTTATGTAAGAACTTTTTGTTATGTTATATTCCAAACACCAACTTTATATCGAGAAAGTTAATTATTTTACTAAATCCCTGTAAATTCTTGATTATTTTCAAAATTAATTGAAAGTATATGGCTCCAATAAACCAATATAAGTAATTTTTTTGTTAAGTTTTATTTTAGTAATTACTTAGTAATCATTTTATTAACATTTAATTTATCCATTCTGCTTCAGTTACACCCTTGAACTATACCATAACCTCTGGTTGTTTCCTACTTTACTAACATGTTGAAACGATTCAGAAGTAAAATGTAAAACTAACAAAATGTACTTAGTTACTGTTTATACATTGCTATGTACTTAGCTGTGCAGTGTAGCTCCAACTGTAGACTAGACAAAGGCAAAGAACATACACTACATTTTAACATTATAACTCTAAAACTGTATATGATATAAACATGAAAGTGTTAATATAATTCATAATTCAACAGGTCTCTGTTGCAAAGTGAGCCTTCTCTTTTACTTGTTTCAGTCATTTGACTCGGGCCATGCTGGAGCACCGCTTTAGAGGGTTTTAGTCGATCAGATCGACCCCAGTACTTATGTTAAGTCTGGTACTTATTCTATCAGTCTCTATTGCTGAACCGCTAAGTTATGGGAGGTAAACAGACAAATACAGAGACAAACACACACATATATATATATATATATATACGACGGGCTTCTGCAGTTTCCGTCTACCAAATTCACAAGGCATTGGTCGGCCTGAGGCTATAGTAGAAGACACTTGCCCAAGATGCCACGCAGTGGGACTGAACCCGAAACCACACCGTTCTCTGAAATATTTCACATAATTTTCTCCCCTTGATTGTAATGTATCTAATCAAAGGAGTAGCTGTACTCATTGTAAAAATTCCTCTAATTTTATTAGGCCTTTCACTTAAATTCAAGAGATTACAATTTATTGTGTTTATGCGATTTCAATTTGCATATTTCAAGAAGTTCTGTCAAAAAATAATCTAGTTATGTCTTCAGATAATTGCCAATAAATAACTTGACACAATCAAATAGCTAATTGTATAAATTAATTTCAAACCATTTATTCATTGAAATTTTAAGTTAATTTGATTGGTTGTTTTACATTTTATTTCAAGTTTTTTTTTTTTTCCCTTTCTTAAAGTACCTAATTCTTTTTCACTGGTGCTGAGTGGTAATAAACACCCAAATAATGAATATAATGTGAATTGGTGAGATTTCATGTCATAGAATAACTGAAAGCTAAAATGCTTTGCTGTATTTGAGAGAATTTGCAACATTTATTAAAGAAACAAAATAAACTCTATGGCTTAGCATGAAATGTGACTATGCACTGTTTTCAGCAACCACCTCTAATCAGTTAATAAAATTATCACTTTTCTATGGAAAATCACAAACAGGAGCCAAAGGGTTAAACTGCTTAATTGGTATAATGTGCAGGATTTCAGCCAACAATCCATCAAAGCTAAGCTGTCAAGTAGCTCTTTCTTCTCCTATGTCTGGTGGTTTACTAATTAAATAATGATTTCTCCATAAAATTATTTCTCTATTTCTGATTCTTCTTTTCTTTCTCTTGAAGGAAAGAACTGCGTTTCAATGTGATTTAATAGGTTATTTCTCCAGACAATGTTGATAGCCTAGAAAAACTTCTTTATTGGAATAATAAATAATTAATTGGGTTTTATTTACTAGGGTGATTTTATTTTTTTTCCTTCTTAGAACAGTCAGAAAATCTCATAGGCCTTTTATATAAATATTATATGAAATTCTTTACTAATCTATGTGTGCAAGGGATATTTGAATCAAGCAAAAATAAGCTAGTCTGGGAAATTTTTTATTCAAATATCATAGACACGGCCAAGGTGCATAATTAAATGTAGTCAGAAGCATATAAATAAAACTATTTTCTAGGCATTGAATGGCTCTTTGAGAGCTAGTGTTTAGCTCTAGTGTTATGGCATAAAGCAGATGAGAAATATATATTTTCCTGGATAGGATGAATCTATCACAGGAAACAACATTCTCAGGTGATATGGTACCTATACCTGACAGTTAGGTCAACTGAAGCAATGTAGAATAGCATGCTCTACATCAGATTTGAATTTATGACCTACCTTACCTCTACCTAGAAGCATAGTATTTATTTTAAGTTTTGACTGGACTAACATTATTAACTGTTTGGGCCAATAAATTGTTCTGGTGGATATTAACCTTTTTGATACCAACCCGCCTGAAACCGCCTCTGGTTTAATGATAAAAAAAACATTTGTTTTAAAGTGTTCATATTTAAATTTAAACATTCCATTATTTTATGTAAGAATATTTTGCTAAGCTATGTTCCAAACACCAACTTAATGACATGAAAGTTTAGTTATTTTACTAAATTCTTCCAAATTCTTGATTATTTAAAAAAATTAATTGACAATTAAGCAGTGAATTTCCTTAGAAATCTGCTAACGAAATGGTTAAAGCAGTAGTAGTGTAAGGTTAAGGCGCTGGTATTCAAACTTTATTACAGCCATTGAGCTATATCTTTGGGCAAGTTTCATTTTCAGCATATCTCTGTTACTATGGCTCACAACAGGTTTCACTTCTACTTCAGAGTGGTTAGTGGTAGACAGATGTAAAGATATTTGCCACAGTTGTGTGCAAAATTAATCTTAACCCTTTTGATATCAACCTGCCTGAAACTGCCCCTGTTTCTATTTAAATTTAAACTTTCCGTTGTAATTTTATGTAAGAACTTTTTGTTAAGTTATATTCCAAATACCAGCATGATTGAAAGAAAGTTATTTTACTAAATTCCTCCAAGTTCTTGATTATTTTAAAAATTAATTGAAAATCATAGGCAATGTATTACACTACAAATATTGTAACGATAGGGTTAAACAACTACTGTAACATCTTTGCAGAGGGGTCTTAAAATATCCTGGATAACAAACCAATCATTAATTAATATCTATTCACTATTTTGTATGAGTATTGAAACAGAGTTCCATTGTAAAAATTATAAATTAACAATTGAAATGTTAATGTAAATGATATTAGACATTATTAGTCATAGAATTGACAGTCATTAGTGCATCGGACAAAATGCCATGCAGTATTTGTTCCAGCTCACTGCACTCTGTTGAAATTCCGCTGAGGTCAACTTTGCCTGTCATCCTTTCAGGGTCGATAAAATAAAATACCAGTCTAGGGCAGTGGACTGGCGGAATCATTACAGCATTGGACGAGATGCCTCGTGGTATTTATTCTTGCTCTTTGCATTCTGAGTTCAAATCCCACCGTAGCTTACTTGGATGGTAGACTTAATTCGTCGCCAAGTTTAACACCACTACTTGGCTCTTGGGTGCCTTTAGTGGAGTCCACTCTGTTGCAAGCATTCGGGCCAGGTCTCCGATCTGAGAATATCATGCTTCCATTGTGTTTATAGTGTGTAAATAGAAAATAATAAGTAACAGAAATTATTGTTGAACCTTCAGATAACATTTTACTCATGATTACTTCTTGGACAACAGTTTAATACAACTGTGACATTCCACCCACTTTGCTAGTTTTCTATTGCTAGGCTTTGAAATTAGAATATTAATTCTAAACAAAAAATATATATATTCAGCTGTGAGGTTTGTGTGGTATTATTTGTTTGTTTGTTTGTTTGAAGTGAAAATAATAGAGTTCCAGACTAGATAATTTTCAGCATTTGATTTGTGGTTTTCCTGCTACTTCTGAATTCAATGTATGCTATATTGCTAAATTTTTAAATTTTTTTAAAGTATATCAGCTTCAAACTACATGTTTTAGTCTCTCTGCAGAATGTTTTCTTCAGTACGTAACACTCTCAATAACAGATTCTTGACAAAGGGGATAAAATGAAATTGTGCATGTGTGTGTTAATTGAAAATAAGACTACTACTGGGCCCACTTTATGTTTTATTCAGTAATTATGCTTGTGCATAGCTTGATTATAAAATGTACATAAAATCCTTGCAAAACAGTACTCCTTGTAGTAGTGAGTGTCTGTATGTATACATGTGGATATATATATATATATAATATTAAATTTAAACTGAATCGCTCAAAATGTCATTACTCAGAGTTTCGCGTCTCCGCTCAATCAGATACCAAAATGAGCTGACTGAATATTAAGCCATCAGATCTTCATAATGGCAGTATCATGTTAGAGAAAAAAACGATATGGTATTATAAAAAGTCATACAGGCGGTTCTCTTTCGAAAAACGAAACACAAAATGAAAAACGAAATAAACAACGAAAAACAATCGTATCAAAAACACTTTGAATGGGAAAAGCTTTTCTTTGTTGGTATTCACGCATATGTACTATTATTTAAATAGATTGTTTGGTTTGTGCTAAGTATAATCTGTAAAATCCACGATATGGTGTTATCAAAAGTCATACAGTTGGTGTTCTTTCCAAAAAATGGAAAACGAAATGAAAAATGAAAAACGATCATATCGAGAACAGGTTGAATGGGAAAATGGAAAAAGCTTCTCTTCATTTGTATTCATGCATATACACTATGATTTAAATAGATTGCTTTCTGTTATTATGTAAACCACTTGTTTAAGAGCGATTGTCTCGCCGAGAGGACCGATTCCTTCCACGGAACTATCAATTAAGGAGGCTCGTGATTAATCAAGAGGTACCTATTTACATAGATACATGGTGTTAACAATTCCGATTTCAGATTTAACCCATTTTTATTCTGGAGCAAGATATTCACTTTTTCGCTCAAACAAAGGTGGCACCACATTGTTGACCTAAAGTTGACATTCCTATATGCTGGCGCTTTTTCTAATATCGATCAAGTAATCTTGAATTCATACGGGCTTATCTCGCGTAAAAACCAAATGAATTTTGATAAAGCTGTTGCGCATTTTTTCTCTGGGTGACAAAGGAGTGCTTGTGGTTATAGAATCTGCTCTTGAATGCGTAGGTACCTCTTTATTAATCACAAGCCTCCTTAATTGATAGATCTGTGGAAGAAATCGGTCCTCTCGGTAATGACATTTTGAGTGATTCAGTTTAAATTTAATATTAAATATTACTCTGCTTTAAGTATTGAGTCCGGTCATTTATCCTGATTACTTCACTTTTTGGTGACTGAATACAAATTTATATATATATATAACCGCATGGTTTCGGGTTCAGTCCCACTGTGTGGCACCTTGGGTAAGTGTCTTCTACTATAGCCTCGGGCCGACCA
>JAOPJM010033058.1:0-15264 GCA_027124095.1 Muusoctopus leioderma
AATTATTATGGAAGGTTTAAATTTAAATATGAACACTTTAAAACAAATGGTTTTTATTATAGAACCAAGGGCAGTTTGGTATCAAAAGGGTTAAAGAAAGACCAGATGATCAAGGTTTCAACAGCACAACTACACCAATTTTGCTTTGACAGACCATTGTGTTAAAGAAACAACTATATTTACACAACAACTCTACGTCTTCTCATCTTGACTATATTCACTTTCTTTCAGCCTGCTACCCTTTTAGTGTGCAGGACCCATTTATTGTCACAGAAACTCCCCACGTTTATATTGCTGCCAACCAGAAAGAATTTCAGACTAAACTAATTCAAGGTATCTATATTTGATTTAATGTATGTCTACAACAGTTGACACCTCTCACTTGTGAATCTTCATGTTGTGACAGAGAAAGTTCTGTTTTTTTTCTTTACAGGTTTCAGTTGTAATTAGAAAAGGCCCTCAGGATGGGGATGGGGGATCACAATTTATTTCATACAAGTAATATATACACAGGCATGGCTGTGTGGTTAAGAAGTTCGTTTCGTAACCACGTGGTACCGAGTTCTCTCCCACTGCGTGGCACCTTGGGCAAGTGTCTTCTACTATAGCCTCAGCCGACCAATGCCTTGTGAGTGAAATTGCTAGACTGAAACTGTTCTGTGTGTGTGTGTGTGTGTGTGTTTGTGTGTGTGTGTGTGTGTGTGTGTGTTTGTGTGTGTGTGTTCCCATACTTAAATTTATGGTTAAGGATGTTGGCAGGTTCAAGTTTGTATATAAATTAGTTAGAGGAGAAGAAGTAGTGTCCATAATCTTCACAAACCTTTGCCATGGACACAACACATTTGCAGTGATGAGATAGAAACCCTCCTCCTCCTCAACTCTTTTCAGCCATAACGGTAATACACCATCAGGGCCCTCCTACCAAGGTTTTTTTTTTTTGGTAATTTAATTTTTCAGGTTTGGTGAAAGGAGTTTTTTTTTTTAACCCACCTGAAACCGCCTGTTTTTATGATAAAAACCATTTGTTTTAAAGTGTTCATATTTAAATTTAAACCTTCCATTATAATTTTTATGTAAGAAACTTTGTGTTATGTTCCAAACACCAACTTAATAACGAGAAAGTTAGTTATTTTACTAAATTCATCCAAATTCTTGATTATTTTCAAAATTAATTGAAAATCATTGGCAATGTACCTCATTAGAAATATGGTAACAAAAGGGTTAAACATCAAACAAAACAAAGTGTTTAGTTTTGTTTAATTTTGGAACATTCTGCTTCACTTCTTATTTAACGAGAAAATGTTAATTAGTCACTTTTTTTCATTTGAATAACATCATTTACTGGTTACAACCTGGTTCTAGTCGTTAATTAAAACACACATTGATGGCAGGGAGGGGGGAGGCTAATTAGTATGTAACAGTCTGGGGGTCATGGTAATTACAGGAGGGGGAATAGTAATTGGTGTGATGGTGGTGGTAGTATTTGTAGTAGTGGTGGTGGTGGTGGTAGTAGTTGTAGCAGGAGCAGCAGTAGTGATTGTGGTAGTAGTAGTAGTCATTGTAGTTGTTGTAGTAGTACTAGTTGTGGTGGTGGTTGTAGTAGTGGTTGATCAATGAAAGAAAACTTGTACATTTTCCAAGATATTGTTTTGTTGTTCAAAACTTGTGTCTGTGTGTATATATATATACACACACAAACACACATCCACAACAGTATATTGGGAACATGTCGATTCTGTTTGTCTCTCTAATTAAAGGTAACATTAGGGATTAAGGTGTCTTATAATGAAGTGCCTAGATTAGCAGATCACTTGGCAAGTCCACAGAAGATAATTCTCCCATCCTGGTCAATGGATTATCTCTGTATTTCTAGATATTATATATCCAGAAGATTTTTCATTTTGCTTACATCTCTCTTATTTGCAGGTCAATCAGAACAGAAAAATCCTGCTGAGATCAAATTTGCCTTACATCCTACCGGGATTGATAAAATAAAGTACCAGTCTAGTACTGGGGGTCGATTTAATTGACTAAACCCTCCCCACCAAAAAAAATTTCTAGCCTTGTACCTATGTTAGAAATTATTATTATTATTTGAAAGACTCTTTAGCCTGCAAGAAACAAGGCACCCTCTCTAGTGCTGGTGCCACAATAAAATGCACCCAGTACACTCTGTAAAGTGGCTGGTGATAGGAAGGGCATCCAGCCGTAGAGACCAAGCTAAGTGAAACATACGAGTGAAGTGTGGGCTGCTCCCGACCCGTCTAGGAAAGTGGTGACTCTAATTGGAATCGATGCAGGCCGAAATCACACGTCCAACCCATGCCAGCATGGAAAATGGACGTAAAATGATGATGATGAGTGTGGTGGATTTGGCAGAATTGGTAAAGCATCAGACAAAATGCCTCACAATATTTAATTACAGTCTCAGAGGCCCTGTAAAAGGGGTGATGAGCACTACCTTCCCTCCAGTAAAACTAAGCAGTAAAAAAAATATATATATACCCACATCAATATACAGTGCTTAAGGTGCTGGATGTTGTATATACCCACATCAATATACAATGGTTAAGGTGCTGGATGTTGTATATACCCACATCAATATACAATGGTTAAGGTACCGGATTTTTTTTTGTTTTTTTGTTACTGCTTAGTCTGGAGGGAAGGCAGTGCCCATCACCCTTTTTTCAGGGCCTGCGAAACTGGTGAGAGGGAGGAAGGTATCCTCAGACCAGAGACCTGGCCCAAATGCTTGCAACAACAGAGTAGACTCCGCTAAAGGCACCCAGAGGCCATGTAGTGGTGTTAAACTAGATGAAGGATTAAGCCTACCACCCAAGTAGGCCATGACAGGATTTGAACTCAGAACGCAAAGAGCCGAAATAAATACTGTGAGGCATCTCGTCCGACGCTGTAATGATTCCACCAGTCCATCACCTACACTGGTACTTTATTTATCTACCCCAAAAGGATGAAAGGCAAAGTTGACGTATATACCCATATCAATACACAACAGTTAAGGTGTTGGATGTGGTATTTTTTGTTTAGTCCTTCTCAAGCTTATGGGCTTAACCTCCAGCTACTGCTGGTACTCATTTTTAGCTGAGTAGACTGGAGCAACGTGAAGTAAAGTGCCTTGTTGCTCAAGGACACAACACACTGCCCGGTCTGAGAATCAAACCCACGACCTTACGATCTGAGTCCAACCACCTAACCACTAGGCCACATGGTTAAGTGGTTGCAGTGAGAAGGAGCAGACATCGTCCAGCTTTAAGAATGATTGTACTCACAAAATTACCATCTCACTGATTCTAACACAGATAAACAGATGTAAAAACGTTTAAAAGATCTTAAACTTCACCTGTAATTATTTACACATAAGAAGGAACACCTGTATTACAGGTGAACTTTCACACCCTAACTTTCTACTTATCATTGTATGTGTGTGTGGTTTTAATGTGTTTTTATTTGATTCTTTCATCTACCATTGAATAAAATGTAAAATCAATAATAAGAGCTTTGAATAATATTTATTATGTGAGGAAGAATCGTGTCGACAGCTTAGACTGTACATTGTTTCTTGATTAAACACCACGTTGGAGTATTTAGCTTCGTATTTTTGGTGAGTGGGTGGGCTAGGTGGTGTTTTTTATATATTTTTTTAATCACATATTTAGATAAAGGGCAGTGCTGCCCATAACCCTTTTTTTTTTAAAAAGCCTCTGAGACTGCTGGGAGCAAGTTACTCTCAGACTGGAAACCTGGTCCTAATGCATGCAACAGAGTGGGTTCTGCTAAAGGACACCCATGGTGGTGGTGTTAAACCAGGCGATTGATTAAGTCTACCACCTAAGAAGAGGAACAACAGTCCTTTCGACAAACTTCCACACAGTTTCTGTCTACCAAATCTCACTCACGACTTTGGTTGTCTTTAGTCTATGGTAGATGACACTTGTCCAAGGTGCCACACAGTAGGATCGAACCCGAAACCATGTAATTGCAAAACAAACTTCTTGAGCACACAGCAATGCACTCAGAGCCACACCTGTGCCTGTTGTTATTTAGCCCCAGGTCGGCAGACCTATGATCAAAGCTGTTCCAGCCCTGACCATCCTGTCTTTTTGTATATCTAAAATTACATTGTCCAATGGTGTCCTTCCTTTTAAGATGGTCGGCAAAGTTGACCTAGGCGGAGTTTGAACTCAGAGCGCAGTGTGCCGGAAAAAATACCACAACGCATTCTATCTGATGTGCTAAGGACCCTGCCAATTTTCCCCCTAAGTAGGATTGTACCTCGTTGTTGTACCTCAGTGTTGTACCTTGTTACAGCTAGGTAGACTCGGCCGTTGAGAGGTAAATATCCTGGACATAACACAGTGAAAGCTCTCTGTCCACCAGCTTATTAGCTTAGAGATAACATTACCTCCTAAAGTCTTCAGTGACATCACTCATCATCATCATCATCATCATATTTGATACTTTTTATAAAGAAAACAATGTACTTTTAATAACTGCTTTCTTCTTTCTTCCTCTATGTCTTCACCGTATCTCTGCTTCCCCCCTTTCTCTCTCTCTTTCACTATATACATATCACTATCTTTCCCTTGCTCTCTCTCTCTTTCACTATATATATACACACACAGGATTTTAACAAAACATTTGTTTATATATATATATATATATATCACTATCTCTCCTTTACTTACTCTCGCTCTCTCTCTCTCTCTCTCTCTCTCACACACTCACACACACACACACAATCTCCTCTCTTCACCCACCTGTATCTCTCTATTTTGCTCTCACTCACTCTACCTATCTATCTCTCTGTCTCACACTATCTTCTGTCTACTTCAGGTGAACATAATCAAGCTGTCCGTCTGATAACTGTCCCTCGCTTCCAAACAGAATGTTCCTTAGTGCTTGTCAACCTTCGAACACTTAATTGTGGAGTGATTAAGCTGCATAATGACATATCACAGACACCAGCCAGCCCAGAAGTTGATAAATAAAAACAATAATAATAATAATAATAATAATAAACTTTTCTAAAACTTTAGATTTCAACTTATTTATTTGAATAACAAAAAATAGTAATTTTGTAAAATATAAAACTGTAAACATATGTGTGTATGTGTATAAGTATAATATGTATGTGTGTGTGTGTATATATATAGTGTGTGTATATATATATGGAGTATGTGTGTGTGTGTGTGTGTATATATATATAGTGTGTGTGTATATATATGGAGTATGTGTGTGTATATATGGAGTATGTGGCTATTTATTAGAATGTTCTGAATTACGTTTTAAGGGAGGAGCTTTTTTCAAAATTAAAAAAAAATGTTCATGTTACTCCAAAAATTTGATATACATTTTAACATGTAAAGGTTGTCAAGAAAATTACATTGGCTAGACAAGAATGACACTTCGTAAATGGATGACAGTACACCGGCAACAAATCTGGGAACCATCTACAAGGAAAATACTCTTGAGCTAACATATAAACAACTGTGCAGGTAGAATCTTACCAAACTACACAATTTTTCCCTTCTACCAGTGTTGCAACTCAGTAACAGAGCAAAAACGGATAAATTAGGAAAATATAAAAACATCTGGTGCGTTTTCAACTTTTTATTTTTTATATATATATAGAGGGGGGGGGGGTAAAAACGAGAAAAACAAACATGGACAACAGTGTATTCAGTACAAGATAAAAAAATAAGAAACATGGACAACTGTAATCAAAAAAGTTATTAGCTTGACGCTCGGAAGAATGATGAGTTTGGCGCTTCGGACATAATCCTTCGGCGGATAGACGAAAGGGGGTTGGAAGAAAGAAAAAAAATTTATATATCTACAGAGGGGTTTGAACTCAGAACATAGAGTTGACAAACTAAATTGCTGTTACGGCCATTATTCCAATTATGGCAACTATTCCACCACCCTTTCAGGTGGATATTCATGTCTTACATTGGCAAAGTGTTTACTTTCGGAGTCCCTAGGAATGGATTTGTGGTTCACAGTAGCAGCTCTAGTTCAGAGAAACAGAGGATGTTGTAGTAGGAGAGGTAGTGAGAGGACACAGTATATTGAGGAGCCAGTAGTTACATTGTGTTATGTGAATGTTTGCCATATCAGTCAATTGAATCTGCTCCAATAAGTGTGTCATACTGATAGGGTTTTAATTATGAATGACACTTGAAAATAATCACATTTATTGGAGTGAAACATTGTGCACTTTATAGCTAATACATTATTGGTGTGTACCACAGCTGTCTCTCACATTCGGGGATGACCTGGTTATAAGCATATACCATGCTTTCGCTAAGGGTTTTTAGGTGCCCATGCAGTCGCAAGTGGACACAGACACCCTCTCAGCCCTCCCAACCGTGACCCAGCAGAACATCTGGGGTGTGACAGCTGGAAGGAGAGAGAGAGGGCTGCTATTGGTACTCATTTTCAGCTGAATGGACTGGAGCAACATGAAGTAAAGTGATTTGATCAAGGACACAATATGCTTCCCAGATCGGGAAATCGAACCCACGACCTTATGACCATGATCCCAGTAGCCTAACCACTAGGCCATGCACCTTCACATTGGTGTGTATATCACAAATTCGTTTATTTCCCTTTATATACCCCTATTGTCTACTGGAGTGAAGACATGGCCTAGTGGTTAAGTGATTGGGTTGTGTGTTGTGTCCTTGAGCAAGGCACTTTATTCCATGTTGCTCGCAGTAGGTGGGGTTTAACCCTGATGGACTGACGTCACGTTCAGGGGAGGAGTCTTGTCTTGCACTCTCAGTCGCTTAACGCCACAGAAACCGGGATAAGCTCTGGCTCTAATGAGCCCATAGGCTTGTGAAAGACTTTAACTAACTTAACTTGTCTACTGGCCCATTGCTTATGTCGAGATTCTTTGGAGTTCAATGAACGAGAGAGAAATCTCTTCTCGGACAGGATGCCAGTCTCTCACATAACTTTTCCTGTAGGAGGAATCAAACTCATCATTTCAATGCAACAAATCGGTCCTGAACTTTACGGAGCTGGCACTACCCCCTCCCTGAACTTTACGGAGCTGGCACTACCCCCTCCCTGAACTTTACGGAGCTGGCACTACCCCCTCTCTCTCCAAGTTGTACCCATGCCAGGACTTGAACTGAACACTGTGATCTAATCAAACACTTCAATTTTACAGTGATGTCACTATTCAGCAACATGTTTGTTTCTAAGTAGTATTTACAGCTAGGTAGACTGAGCCAGTGTCTTAACTACCAATGTAACACAGTACGAGTGACAACAAGCCATGAACATTTTAATTTTTTTATTTTTTTTACTGCTTCGTCTGGGGGGGGAAGGAAGTGCCCATCATCCTTTTTTAAGGGCCTCCAAGACTGGTGGGAGGGTTGGAGGAAGGTATCCTCAGACTGGAGACCTGGTCCAAATGCTTGCAACAGAGTGGACTCCACTAAAGGCACTCAAGGGCCAGGTGGTGGTGTTAAACCGAATGACAGATTAAGTCCACCACCCAAGTAGGCCACGGTGAAATTTGAACTCCGAATGCAAAGAGCCGGAGTAAATAGCACGAGGCATCTCATCCGATGCTGTAAGGATTCCGCCAGTCCACCTCCCTCGACTAGTACTTTATTTTATCTACCCCCGATAGGATGAAAGGCAAAGTTGATCTCGGCAGAATTTGAACTCAAGAGCACAGTGAGCCGGAACAAATACTGCATGACATTCTACCCGACACGCTAACAACTCTGCTAGTTTGGCCTCACTATCCTATCAATTCAGTCATACTTGGCCTTTTCACTGTCTACCCAATAGAGATAAGGGACTCATCAACAAAACATTCAGTTAAAACTGATAAATTTGGCAGGATTCTTCAGTTTTTGAGCTTAATTAATCTCAAATTACTTAGATCATCTTTTAATCTCTTTACTATGTCGTATCAAGTAAATTGGCACAATTTCTTCACTCAAATACTTTTGATACACAAACATTTTTAAAAGATTAAAAGAATGGCAGAGTCATTAGCACATCAGACAGAATGCCTTGCAGTATTCGTTTTGGCTCACTGCGCTCTAAGTTCAAATCCTGCCACGGTCAACTTTGCCTTTCATCCTTCCGGGGTCGATAAAATTATGTACCAGTCAAGTACTGGGGTTGTTGACCTTGTGTTTAAGTTAGAAACGATTATTATTATTTGGCAGAGTTGTTAGTGTGTGTGTGGGTGGACAGAATGCCTTGCAGTATTCGTTCTGGCTCACTGCGCTCTGATTTCAAATCCCACTGAGGTCAACTTTGCCTTTCATCCTTCCGGGGGTCGATAAAATAAAGTACCAGTCAAGTACTGGGGTCAATTTAATCAACTTACCCCTCCCCTAAAAATTTCTGGGCTTGTGCCAATATTAGAAAGAATTATTATTATTACATCATCATCATCATTTTTGTCAATACTGTTACCAGCATGACCATCATCTCCACTGCCACTCCAAGGTAAGCAGTAAATTCCTCCTCCACCTACCCAACTTAAGAGTGGGGTAAGTCTAGCTTGGAGTGAGAACAAAAAAAAAAGACTACAATTGTTGACACGTTGTCAAGATTTATTAGTATTTTGTGTTGGGATCAGCAGTTTATCTAATCAACTTGGCAGATTAACTCTCCCAATGTAATGGTTGGTGCAGTAGTAGTAGTAACAACTACATTAAGACTTCATTTACCAACAGTTTATTTAATCGTCAACAAGCGACTTGGACACTCGTGTGTTTCTCTGTGTGTAAAAAATATTTTGAATTGAAGTGTCACTTCATTTAATATTTATGAAAGAAAAACAAAAAGCCCAGAAGACAACAATGGGAGGACCTGGAGGAAAAAAGCCCCCTAAAGATCCAGATGAAGAAGATGACCCCATGAATAACCCTGAACTTGTGAAGATAATTATTGGTCAACTAAAGTATCAATTAAAGATGGACAGGATGATGGTTTCAGAATCTATCAAACTGTAAGTTAAATGCTGGCTTTTGTCTGTGTCTGTGGTAGATGGGGTTTCAAAATATGGGCCTGTGACCTTTGGGAACATGTTAGAATTGACATTTTCTATAACCTTCATTTTTACGTACACGACCATAAATTGAAGGTAATAATGTATGGTATTATTGCTTTAAAAACTTTTCTGGGGTTAAACCAGGGGACACATCCCCTTGGGTGTAGGGTGGAAAGCAATGGCCAACTACAAAGGGAGGTGGGATGTTCAAAAGGTTAGGAACCACTACTCTAAAGACAACATGCAGGTTTGATAACCAAAAATTCAGGATTTCAATCTAATTTATCACTATCATCATCATCCTCATTTTAATGTTCCTTTTTTCCATACTGTCATGATTTGGATAGGTCTGTTATACAGCATATCGCCACTCATCTTGATCTTTTGTCATCTTATCTGTGAAACCCAATATCCTGAGATCTGATCTCACCACCTCTTCTCATGTCTTCCTTTTTCACAAGTATTATTTTCCACTAACAGCATATGGTGCTCATCATCCATTCACACAATATGGCCCTATTAGTATATACTACTCTGCCAGCACCTAACTACACTGTTTTATTACTACTACAAGGGAACTTCTATGTGGTCACATCCTACCATCTTGTATGTCTGAATAAAAGATATGATGGTCATGGCTGGAATTCTTGCCTTTGATCATAGGTTTGCTCGATAAGGGCTGACCTGGAGTTTGACAACAACACCCTGGTTAACTAAGCAAGTATTTAACTTTTTTGATACCAACCCACCTGAAACCGCCCCTGGTTCTATGATAAAAAAAAACATTTGTTTTAAAATGTTCATATTAAAATTTAATCCTTTCATTATAATTTTATGTAAGAACTTTTTGTTAGGTTATATTCTAAACACCAACTTATTAACGAGAAAGTTATTTTACTAAATTCCTCCAAATTCTTCATTATTTTCAAAATTAATTGAAAATCATAGGTAGTGTATTTCATTAGAAATATGGTAACGAAAGGGTTAATATATGACCCACATCGTCTGATGCTTTCAACATCTCGGAAAATATCTCTAATGGACTTGTTGCTTTCTCTGTCTTCATCTCCTTAATAGCCTTACAGACCATACTAAAGCTAACCTCTGTTGGTTCCACTTGAGAGTAGTCCCTCACAGTTGCACTCATATTCCTCATTCAACAGTCTCTCTCATAGATGACAAAATTGTGAATCTAGTTGACCTAAACATTTCAAAAGTGTTTTTTTGTTATAAAAGGATGCAAAGAAAAATTACTTCCTGTGAACATACTATATATTACATCTCTGTAGTTCTCCTTCCTTGTACAGCTGCTTCTAAATGAACAAACTGTACTGGAAAACTCCAGAATATGACAATAAGGATATAATAGTCACAATGAACCACTGATGAAGAAGTCTGACATTCTGACTATAAGGAATTTGTTTCATGTCAATGATATCATAGATAATTAATTACCAATATCTTTTTTTGCTGTTTTGGGGTGGGTTTTTTCAAATATTAGCCAACATGGTGGTGCACCAGTATGGCCATACCACACTAGTTAACACTAGCTCAATTACCAACTGTCCAAGCATTAGACAGAATAGAAATGAAGGAATGGTCATGGTTGGAACACCTTTGATTGAGTTCCAGCCATGACCAGGTGCAGGCATGGCTGTATCGTTAAGAAGTTTGTTTCATAATCACATGGTTCAGGGACCTATCCCACTGCATGGCACCTTGGGCAAGTGTCTTCTACTATAGCCTCCAGCTGACCAATCTCACTGCGTGGCACCTTGGGCAAGTGTCTACTATAGCCTCGAGCTGACCAATCCCACTGCATGGCACCTTGGGTAAGTGTCTTCCATTGTAGCCTCGAGCTGACCAATCCCACTGCGTGGCACCTTGGGCAAGTGTCTTCTACTATAGCCTCGAGCTGACCAATGCCTCCTGAAAGAAATTGATAGACGGAAACTGAGAGAGAAGCTTGTTGTATATATATATATATATATCAATTTCACTCACAAGGCATTGGTCGGCCCATGGTTCCACACAGTGGGAGAGAACCCAGGACCACATGGTTATGAAGTGAATTTTTTAACCATGCAGCCATGCCTGCACCTTTATTTTTTTGTTTTGCTTTTTTTAATATAACATGGAGAGAGAGAGAGAGAGATATGGGTAAATAGATAGCTACATAAATATAATCACCCCACAATCACAAAAACCACAATATACCACTGGACTAACAGTGCATCAACCAGAAAGTTACGCTAACAACCAAGAATACACATGTATGTCAGACTGGCTGAACATAAGGAAGTATTTATGATTTTCTACTGAGGTCAGAATGACCTTAATGTGTAAAGTGCAATCTTCGTCTTCAAGTTTCTAATTAAAGGAAAACAATCCTGATCAGTTACTTATATTGATACCTGAGATGAGAACCAGTTTTATGTTCACACAGCTAAAATTACTAAATTTCTCAGTAAAAACAAACTAGAGTAAAACAAAAGTCGACATCCAAATATATATTAATAAATTGTTCTAAGGTGATGGTCAAACCTACGCTGTATACTTTAAATTTAAGCTCTTGATAGGCCATGTTTGTCAGAACTGTTGAAATCATTTACTTTTAGGTCTCTTCCATATTATATACATATATATGTAAATATGTATAAATGTAATATATATATATGCATGCATATAATAAACTCTACTACATGTATTGAGTAATTTTTCTCTCATTTGTGCATCCAAAATATCTATACACATATAGCTAGGTAACTATGGTCTACGTTATTGTAAGCAGTGTTTATATATATATATATATAGGGCATCCAGCCAAATGAAACGTGCAAGCGAGACGTGGTCCCCAGGCTTGTGGCTCCAAATAAGAACGGACTCGGACCGAAATCACCTGTCCAACCCATGCTAGCATGGAAAGCAGATGTAAAATGATGATGACGATATATATATATATATATGACAGGCTTCTATACAGTTTCTGTCTACTAATTTCACTCACAAGGCATTGGTCAGCCCAAGGCTATAGTAGAAGACACTTGACCAAGGTGCCACGTAGTGGGAGAGAAACCAGAACCACGTGGTTATGAAGCAAACTTCTTAACCACACAGCCATGCTGCCTGTGCTAGGTGAAAAGCATACTCCTTTCATTATCAGACCCATATGGTCTCTCTTGGGATTAAAATCAATATGGTTGACAACTGGGAGAAAAACATCAACTGAAGGGGGTTCTAGGAAAGTGGGATTAACAAGTAAGCAGCTTGTGGAAAGGCTTTAACAAGAGCAGTGCATTGAGTAGGTTTGCACAGAGGCAGGGTACAGTTTATTAATTTATAGCAGGGATTAGGAACCTTTTCAATCTGAAGAACCATTTTTAGCTTTAAAAAAATAATAATTGAGACTATCGGAGCTGCATAATTTATTATAAAGAAAAGTACATACAAGAAAACATGAATTTAGCTAACTTTTTTCTTACTCAATCGGATTTTTGGCTTTGAATCTTATCTGGAATTACTTCAATGTCCGGGGTCATAAGTCGTGGAAATAATAAATGAATTTAAAAAAAAACAAAATAAAAATTTCTCAGTGCCTAAGAGCCACTTGAGATAGGCTAAAGAGCTGCAGACTTCCAACCCATAGTTTAGAGAAACATAAACCTTTGTAGAAGGGACAGAGTGAGGACACAGACTGTTGGTGGATGAGTGGTTGTAGTGTGTCGGAGAGTATGGGTTTGTCTTTTAAGCATGTAATTCACAATGTGTGTGTGTGTGTATAATAACTCTATGCCTTACAAAAATGTGTCTCGTGCCTTGTTGAAAAGGAATGTCTTCTCTAATGCGATCACTTTCACATTTTCAGGCACATGGAGAAAATTGATGAAAAAAATCAAGACGGACTATATAATCCATTCTGCACCAAAATCGGAAAACATTTGGATTGACAGTGGCAACAAAGGCAGTGGTTGTCTTGTGTTGTAAAGGCAGGGCAGCATAGAATGCTTCTGGTGAAACTACATTGATCACTTAGAGATAGCAAAATTATAGTAGCCTTATTTATTATGTATTTGTTTAATCATAGAGCAGGTGCTGGGCAAATATAGTCCATGAGTCTGGTTCAATTACCAGTTGTAGTTATTCCATTTATGTTTAATGTCCTTAGGAAAAAGTCATGAACTTCACAACACATTTATTTACACCTTGAAGTCAATATAATTTATAAGTTAATCAGGGAAGGAAAGGTAGTGCCCATCACCTTTTTGAGGTCCTCCCAGACTGGTGAGATTGGTGTGGTTGATGTTCAGCATGAATATCTGCAGGTCAATGTCAACAGGGATAACATGGACAAGCAGAGCAGAGAACTGAGGTTCTGGTTCAAATGTCTACAGGAATAACATGGACAGGAAGAGCAGTGCCTAAGAGCTACTCAAGATTACATGGACAGGTTCCCGACCCATGCCCTAGGTGTACAGACATATGCAGATGTCCAGTGCATCAGGCAGGCTCCAGCTAATCCTCCCCAACTCTTGGCAAAGCTGTCCTAAGATTTAAGGACTAAAAACATATGGTTCCCAAACACATATTCTAAATATGGTGGAGGTGGGTTTGTTTAGAAAGACAGTTTGTTGGCTGCTGCTACTGGGAGCAACATATTCAGTGTGATTGTATTCTACTCTACAGTAATGTTACCCCTTTCTTACCCTTGTGGCAAATAAAGAAATCATTGTTATTGTATTTTTAATTATGTTCCGCCATTTCATTTACAGTTTTCCTTGTGAGATGAAGAGTATTTTTGTTGTTGTTGTTGTTCATGATGCAGCTGGACACAGCATGGCCGAATGGTTAAGAAGCTCACTTCGCAATCACGAGGTCCTGGGTTCAATCCCACTACATAGCATCTTGGGCAAGTGTCTTTGACATAGCCTCGGGTCGACCGAAGCCTTGTGAGTGGATCTGGGTAGATGGAAACTGTGCGGAAGCTCATCAGATGGATTGTACCTGTAATTCAAAGGTCCAACCTTGTCACACTGTCTTGCTGATTCTGCCTGAGCATTACATTAAGGGTACATGTGCCTGTGGAATGCTCAGCAGCTTACACATTAACTCAATGAGTAGGCCATTCCATTGATCAAACAATGGGACACTCATCATCGAAACTGAAGGAGAATCCATCAAATGTGTACACTTGTTAATTCAGCATTAACATATTTAATGCAATAAGCACCAAAAAAATCTAATTAGAAATATTTATGTGGTGACAAAAAAATGCAACACTAGCTCAATGTCTAATATTATTTTAATTATTTCTCCAGGTTTGGGAGGCAACTCCAGACATGTTTGAGCCTTATTAGACCTCCTCAGCATAACATAGACTTCACCGTTCTTGCTGAAGTAGTAATGAGAGAATCACATAGTAAATGTACAATATGATACATGAGTAGGTGTGAAAAATTAGCATATTTAAATAAAGTAAATCATTGACATTAATTACTACTACTAGTCCAGTGAAGTCTATGCTTCACTGACGAGGTCTGACATGACTTAAACATGTCCACAGTTATCTCCCATACTTGCTGAAATAATTAAAATTGTAATAGCCATTGAACTAATGTTGATTTTTCCTTACTGCACAAGTACATCTAATTAGATTTCGAATACTCACTGCATTAAATATGTTAACACTAACTTAACTGTTGTTTCTCATGTGGATGACGTCTGAGTATTTCTGTAATCAAATGCCTTTTTTTTTTTTTACAGTGAATATTTCAACCATAAAGTAGGAGTGGAACCTATTCTGTCAGTCAGGCAAACAGAGCTATGTATCTTATCTATGGACAGTACACGATATCACCCTCTAGGCTCAATAAAATAAGTACCAGTCATGTACTGGTTCAGTTCAGATGATTATGGTGCTTCACTACAAATCTGTGGTGTTGTAGTGAGAGACATTTATATATTTTATGATACATCATCTCACAAGCACAAATAATTTGGTACATCTTACAAGACTTACAAACACAATGTTCAAAAATTAAACGTTTTTTTAATCCATGAAGTAAACGGAAGGCAGCATAAGTTCAAATCATGCTACAGCTATTTCACCAGAACAAAAACAAAAAAAATAAACAAAGGCGCAGATGGCTGTGTGGTTAAGGAGTTCACTTCGCAACCACATGGTTTCGGGTTCAGTCCCACTGCGTGGCACCTTGGGT
>JAOPJM010033152.1:0-15262 GCA_027124095.1 Muusoctopus leioderma
CAGGTAAATGTGGCCATGCTCAATATGCAGGAAAGGAGTTGGTAGAAATTCCATACAGTATGCCCAGTGTAAATTACGGGGAAAACAAGAGGTATAGTGGGATCATAGGCAGACTGACAGAGAAGGTAGACTTTGTATGCAGAAGATGCACAGGAGTAGTTAGTAGTAAGAATATGCGAGAAATAAATTTTATAAGAGAACAAGCTACTGGTATGGTTGATCATAAACAAACAAAAAGTTTGGAAAAACATCAGTATTCTGTAACAAAAACTTGAATCATCTTTAAAGCAGAAAATTCATCAGCACCATCATTATCAAAGCTCCAAAACCCATCATCACTAATGCTGATATCACTGTCTTCAAATGAAACATCGTTTTCAGTGCCATCAATTCTAATTCCACACTTCTTAAAAGTCTTCACAACAATTTCAGTTCTTTCATTTTCCCAAGATCCCTTCATTCATTCACACACCTGTGGAATGATGGGATGCTTCTCTCTTCCTGTTGAATTACTACAGGAACTTTATGTAATTTATAGAACCATGTATTGTGTATGTGGTGAAGTGATGGTAATGAATTGGTATTTTGGAAATAATGCAATTGATGTTGCCATGGATATTTGAAACAATAGTAACCTTTGAAGTACTTATAAGATTCAGTTGTGTTAGTGCATCAGTATTTATGAGATATCACATTATGGAAGTTACTTCATATTGATGATAAGGTGGTTGAAAATGAGGGAATGCAATTGGATGAGTCCCTAATGTTTTAACAAAAATATTGAATAATGAAAATATTCTGTCACTTTGTTCATTTCTAAGTATTTTTGTCATTTTCAAGTAATCGAAACTTCCATATTCTATGTGTTTCTGACAGGAATTTGGGCCAGATTTCAAAACCTGAACTTTGTATTCATTGGCAGGTATTTTCTGCATAATTCACAAAGTCAATAACTTCCCATGCAAAAATACAAATTATTTTTTCTTGTTGTTTGCCATTAAATTACCTTAGAAACAATAAGTTTTTTGTTGATCCAATTTCAGCCAATCAACTGTCTATTTTCAACCCTTCCAAATGTGAGCCACTTTTTTAAGGATTTATATAAAGGAATACATAGAGACCATCAAAGGCAGAGTTACAGACTTGCTGCCCGGGCATGGGTAGCAAGGCAGTTCATTAAATCAACTTTCACTCTCTTTCTTTCACACTCTGTCTCTCACCCACTCACTCACTTTCTCTCAGATGTAGGTTTTGACATTTTCCTAACACTTAGAACTACTCTCAGTACAATGAACACACAGACACATATACTGTCACGTACACATATGTAAGGAACCTTCACATATAAACAGTTTATACACATACATTGTGACAGACACACACATCATTCTTTACTTGTATTCAATGTACACTTGTTCTAACTTTGATAAATTAAATCTTCAGTGTGAATTATTTTGCTCAGCTGATGTGTTGAGTTATATTACATATCAGTTAATAAAAAGACTTATGTTTTACACAAACACTCTTCCTTCATTATTCCACACAAACATATTTTTTGCAAAATGTTGCTTCTTAATGCCCCCCCCCCCCATTATTGAGCAAAGTTAAAAGGTAAAAACTTGAATAGAGTCCTTTAAAATGGTGAAAATTACTATTGCAGTAGCTGGTGAGGGTAATATAAGGATATTTAATTACCTCATGTACTAGCGAGCGAGAGTCAGTTGTATGACCTGTCATCATCAGAGGCATTCATCAAAGTGATTAGCCCCTATTAACTTCAAAGGAGGGAATTTAGGCAATTTTTCACAATCTGTCGGCTGACACAACTTTCTTATTCCTATTTACTCATGTAAAAAATGTTCCATTTAGTTATTTAGATATACAAATAAAAAGGTAAACAAATACTTTCATGAAGAATTTAGCTGACATATTTCCATACTTAATCAGTATGGTTGGTGACAGGAAGGGCATCCGACCGTAAAATGCTGCCTCAAGAAATCTCCGTCCAACCCATGCTAGCATGGAAAAAACAGATGTAAAAACGATGATGATACATATCTATATATGTTTGTGTGTGTGTGTGTGTGTCTGTCTCCATATCAGTCTGCTTAGTAGAAGACACTTGCCCAAGGTGCCATGCAATGGGATCGAACCCGAAAACATATGGTTGCGAAGTGAACTTCTGAACCACACGGCCATGCCTGTGGAGCATAAATAAATGTGATTCAATTCACATCTTTTGTTTTTAAACCATCTTCTGAAGAAAGTGAAAATGTGTGCGGTATTGGAAGAATGTCCATAACATTTGCTGTTTTAATTGGTACATATATTAGGTACATTCCTTTTAGATTAGCGTAACTTAGCGGTTCAGCAATAGAGACCGATAGAATAAGTACCAGACTTAAAATAAGTACTTGGGTCGATCTTATCCACTAAAACCCTCCAAGGTGGTGCCCCAGCATGGCCACAGTCAAATGACAAACAAGTAAAAGAATAAGAATTAATCTGCAAGATAATGCTTTCATCTCACTGCATGTGCAAATTCTAATTTTATTTAATTAAAAAATGTTTAGTTGCATCCCACCCCCTCCTTTGCCATGACCAGATTTAATTAACGTTTATCATTACGCTCATGTATTCTTCTTTTGCAACAGTAATTTTAAATAATTGAAATTTGTTTGCTCACTGCATTAAGTATGTTAGCACTCACTCAACCATTGTATGTCATGCAGATAGCATCCCTATGTAATTTCCTTCAGTCATTACAAAAAAATAAAACTGAATGAATAATTAGCAGAATCAATTTGAAATTTGAGAAAAATATACCAAAAATTTAAAATAATAAAGCTCTTATTTATTTATATCTGATAGGAATATTTACCATTTTTCATGAACTAAAATTCTCAACATTCCCGTCTCCCAAATATTTTGAAGTACATTCAGTATTCACAATTAGTAACTATTTCAGTTACCATATCAATAACTTGAAATATAATTTAAGTATAAAAGAATATATAATAGAACTAAAAACTTTTAACAGAATTAAGAGAGAACACTTAAACAAGAGATGATAATTTAATTTAAACTATAGTAATCCCAACCCAGTCATATAAATGTGATGTGTAATGTCTGTTAAATCTAATATACACTATAGTATAATTGTAAGGAAAAAGTTTCCACAAGTAACAAAAGTGATAACAATTTAAGGGCATTCCTATACAATAGCATCGGAAATTATCTATTTCGCCAAAAGTTTTTGTATCAGTATATTTTATACATCGGAGATTCTGATTCTACAAAACAAAAAATTTTTTCACCACTACCCTCACCCCTTGATCCCCACCCACACTCCCGCAGGAATGCAATTTTTGCGGGGTGAAATTTAAAAAAAAATTTTTTTTTTTCATAATCGTAATCTCCAATGTTTAAAACATAAAAAAATCTGCAAAAAATTGCATTTCCACAGCGGTGGGGGAGCAGGGCAGAAGGAGCAGGGGCTGGCAGTGAATTGTTTTTTTTGTTTTTTTTTGCAGAATCGTAATGTCTGATTTTTAAAACATACAGATCCGAAAAAAACTACGGCTTTTGGCGAAATATATCATTTCCGACGCTATTGTATAGGAACGCCCAATTTAAGTATTGCCAGACTATATCAGCCTCTCTTCTCCACTCTCTAAATAAAGTTATAACTAAAGCAGAAATTAATTATCTGACTATATACCAAATCGGCATAGGTTGTGTGAAACTGATTCACCTAAAATTAAGAACCTTAAAGAAGAATGCAATTTGAATGGTATTTTGCTGTTCCTAAATAGCTAATATAACATAAATAGTGGAAGAGAGAGCTTGGGAAATCATGACAACAAATTAAATAAATTCTCATATGTAAAACTGATTCTAATTTCACTCCATTCCTGTGAAGGTCTCTTAAGTTTTCTTCTAATTACATGCTTTTGACCTTTGTGGTAGGATGTTGCTGCACAAGGATTTCACTTCTGTCTCGTTAGTGGCTTGGTAATAAAATGACATTTAATTAAGATTAAGATTGAATACTTACTACTAAATAATAGTTAACTTGACTAGAAGATCTTTTTAAATACTTTAAAAGAGATACATATTCTATTCAGAATAATGTAATCCAAATATAATTTTAGAAGCATACATAACTTGCTTCATGGTTTCATGCTAAATGACATTTTTGCAAAATGTTTTTTAGCAAGAAATAAAGTGTAAACAAAGTGAACCATGTGTACTAAGTAGTTATACAGAATCATATCCATATGTATTTAGTCTTGCTGTGACATTAGGCTCCATGGTTAGACAACAAGACCTTTTTGGAAGCTTAGAATGAGGATGGAACTTACGATTTCATTGTTTTTTAACAACAGATAAAGATTCGCTTACCTCTCCTTCCCAAGTTGCCAAGTGATAGTAGCAGAGGGCTACTTATTAAAATGTAACCAAGATTATGCCAGGCACAATTCATTTACAATGATATAAGGTTGATGGTCTGACATTAATTATTAAAATCCAATGACTCTGTAAATTTATTTATAACCTAGTGCTGTATCGGTACTCTAGTAACATATATACTAAAGTGAAGTTAAGGAAGAAAGCACAAGAAAATTTATTAGAAAAAACAATATTAGTGAATAACTAATATTACTTTAATTATTTCGGACATTTCGAACATGTTTCGGTCTTATGATGCCAACAGTGAAGCATAACCTGCACCGTACTTGCCAAAGTAGTGATGGAAGAATAACTAAGTATATGTAAAAGACTGTACACTGATTGGTGTAGAAAAATAAAATCGTTTAGAGTATACTTAATGCAGGGAACATCAAAAAGATAACTAGAAATTATTATGCTTATGTACTAAAGAATAAGAGTTCTATCCTTATGTTTGCGATATGAAAGAACACAAGGGTTCCGACTTGTGTATTAGAGCAGTGGTCCTCAACCTTTTATTATGAAAGTTCCAATTTGAAGACCCAAATTTGGAGGAGGGTTGCATTTTCAAATTGTTAAAACAAGCATAATCCACTCCAAGTCGTAAGATGTAAAACATGTAAATAGAGTACATTTTGTTATCGATGGAAACACAGGATTTAGATTTGATGAGACATCTTTAAAAACTAAAATGAATAATACAAGTTCCACTTTGAAGAAAAAAAACATAATAGCAATTTTAATGAGAAACTTCTGACTGAATGTTCTCAACAAACTTGGTAATGTCCATTTTTATGTTAGTTACAGAAAACCTTAAAATTTAATGTAGATGCTTGTTAGTAAGCCTTGATCTAAGCCTGGATTTCATTAATTATATTTTTGAAAATGTTTGCTCACAGATCTAAGTACTACCAAAGATTGAAAACATACCAGCAGTAAACTTTCTTAAACCTATAAATTTTTCAGGCAAAGATGCATAAAATTCCACAAGACCATTTTCTTTGAACTTGGTTTTCAGTCCATCATTGGCTTGAAGGTCAATTATTTCCAGTTGATACTTTCCATGAGTTTCATCTGGTGGCACATAAAAGGGATTCTGGAACAAGTTAATTTCCGTCTGATGATCAAGAAAGTCCTTGAATCTCTTTCTAATTTCCTCCTTTAAGAGTTTTAGTGCTCCAGTACATCTTTTTATTGAGTTCAATGAAGCATTACGCTCATTCATCACAAGAGAGGAACTGTTCAAAGTTTTTTTCACTGAAATGTTTTATAAAAAACCTTAGTTTAGTTTCAAATACTTTCACTTCCATGTACATATCAGAAACTAGCTTTCCTTTACCATGCACCCTCATGTCCAAAGCATTCAAATGGTCGGTAATATTAGCCAAGAAGTCAAATCAAAAAACCCAGTTTTGATCTGAAACTGCTTCCTGATATTTTCCTTTGTCTGTCATAAACATATCAATTTCATCACAGAGTGCAAAGAGATGTTTTAGAACTTACTTTCTACTGAGCCATCTTACTTCAGCATGAAACAATACATCATAATATTCTGTATCTAATTCAGACGAATATCTTTGAAACTGATGATGATTCAACCAACCCACAGTGCCTGATAAAATTACAGATGATACAATAACACTTATGACATCTTCAAATTTAATAACTTTACCACACAATGCCTGCTGATGAATAATGCAGTGAAGTTTCAAAAGCATTGCTCCATTAGCACTAAAAACTTATTGTTAAATATTTTCAACCAGCCCAGCATTACTAACCGTCATATTTCTTGCCCCAACTGTTGTTACACGCTTTACCTTAACCCAAGTTAAAACTTTTTACTGCCTCAGCAACTTCCAAAAACAGATTTTCTGATGTATTACTGTTCATATTTTGCAAGGTTCATAGCTCTTCTAGAATTTTAAAGTTGCTAATGCTTCTAATAAAAACCAAGAGTTTTCCTGTGTCTGAAATGTGATTATTTTCATCCAGAGCCAAAGAGAAATGTTGAAAACTTTAACCGTTGAAGCAGATAAACTTACATTTTGAAAGCAAGACAATTTAGTGGGGAAAATTCCTTTAACAGTCCATAACATGCATCTTTAACAATTTCACTATGGCCTCCCCTTTTCACATATATATATTTGGCAACTTCATATCTGACACAGACACACATGATTCGGGCTCTTTCATTATGTCCTTAAGAAGTCTTTGTTAGGAAGTGATGGACTTTTTCAAATCATATATTTTGTTTGCTCATATATTCCATTTCAATGAAAAGTGGTCTTTATGCCATATTTCATGATGTCTTTTGAGCTTAAACTCATTGAAGGTCCTTATATTTTTATGACAGATAAGACAGTGCCCTATTTGATTGTAAAACAAAGAAGTACCTATTAGTCAAACTTTCATTAAACACATGCCACTTATCTGCTATTTTCCTCTTTTTAGAACTAGCCAATGTTATTTTCATTAGGTTAAGTGAAAAAGATGAAAAATATTTATAACTTTCATCAATAATAACAGCTTATAGCAACATTTTTCAACTATACTGTTCTTAAAAAAACAGATTTATCTAAGATGATAAATATATGTGTGTGTGTGCATGTGTAAATGGAAACAAAAAATGAGCAGTGGTTAAACATCTGAATGCCTACTAATGGGGGCCTAACCTGACTAATTAATGCAATATAATGTTCCCAATATGGTCATAAACAGGCTTTTTTTCTCATCATACATTTGCCGTTCTCTTTGTTTGCAACAGTGAGACTGTGTGCCCATTGCTGGTTAACTCACACGACACTGCCAGACCTTCTTCAAACCTCCTATCACACCAACTACCTCTCTCCTTAAGTAACTCATACCTCATGCCTCCTCTCACACCAACCACAATCCTCCCTCACTACTCAATGCTGACAAAATACAGATAATGGTTGTATAATTACTCTTTTGAAATCATGCTAAATTATTGTCATGCAATCAAACATATCAATCTATGAGGTCACACAATTGTAATGGAACCCCTTAACGAAAAAGATAATTAATCTCCCTACATGTTTTGAATATTATGCAACTGTTGACATTGAGCTCTCTATACAAGAGTATAATTCAAAATTTTACATAACAACATCCATTTACTTAAAGGGCCATGGGTTGATAGTTTATTGGGTTTTCTTTAAGGACTGATAAATACAGTCTGAAGTTGATGTTGAAGCGAAGTCAACGTCAACCACTTAAACTTACCTAGAAATATTTATGTTACATAAGTTTACAAATAATGTATTTAATGTGTTAACTTATATTTAAAAATCTACATTTAAACATCATTAACAGGTGAAAGCTAGAAAACAGATTTTGTAGGGAGTGATGCAAAGTCAAAACAGTAAAAAGTTAACTTCATTTTCATTAATGTTGATAAATAAATGGAAATTTAAGAAAGTGGTACAGAGACCTCAGGAAAGAGTGAATAACAACAAATAACATGTATCATTATCTGGTTGCTAAAAATCTCTTCAAAGTAAGTTTAACGGTTAATTTTCTTAACAGTGATTACTGTGTCAATTTTTTAGACAACTTGAAATGTAAGGTATACATTTTTTAATAAACATAAAATTTTAGCCGTCATATTTATACGACAAAGTATTGTTTGTCACCACCCAGACTGCATGAAGTGTAAAACGCATATCACTCCTCAGATATGACATCTCTTATAAATCCCTTAAGCCTGACCCGGAACAAACCAGGTCTTTACTTTCCATTCCACCCCACTCAGACAGCAAATCTTTAAAAAGAATTGTAGGTCTCTTTGCTTATTACTCTAAATGAATAATCTCTCTAACACGGCTAAGTCTTTTCCACTAAACAGAGACGAAATTGACGTCTTTGAATCTCTTAAGTGGGACATTGCTAATACAGTATTATCCGACATCGATGAAAGTAAAATGTTTCAGGTAGAAACAGATGCTTCCGAATTCACCATTGGGGCTACTCTGAGCCAAGAAAGAAGACCAGTGGCTTTCTACTCCAGAACGCTATCACCGCCTGAGAGATGCAACTCTGCAGTCGAAAAAGAAGCTCTGTCAATTGTGGAGGCTGTGAAGAGATGGAGTTGTTATCTCTCCGTAAGGCACTTTGCCGTAGTAACTGATGCTGAAAGTTTGAGTTGCATCTTTGGTACTAGAAAACGCTCCATTAAGAACATAAGACAGCGGTGGTGGATAGAGCTCTTAGAATATTCATTCGATATTTTCCACAGACCTGGGCACCAAAACCGGGCTGCTAACGCTCTATCACGAGTGGCATCGATTGCTACGTCGGGACCTGATCTGAAGGAATGCCACGATTACCTGGGTCACCCAGGAGTAACACGTTTTGCACATTGAGTGCGCTCTCGTCACCTTCCTTATTCTATAGACGAAATACGACATATGCAGGAACTGTGCAACTTGCGCCCGAATTAAATCGCAATTTTATCGCACAACCTCACACCATCTCATCAAGGCAACCGCGACCTTTGAGCGACTCAATGTCAATTTCAAAGGACCTCTTCCCCCAAACTCAAGATGCCGTTACTTGTTCACTGTCATTGACGAATTCTCACGTTTTCCTTTTGCGTTTCCTTGTAGGGATCAAACTACAGCGACAGTTATATTGTGTTTAACACAACTATTTGCTCTATTCGGTTCGCCTTCGTTTATTCACTATGATCGTGGGGCGGCATTCACCTGTCGAGAATATAGAGAATTTCTTTCACAACACAGTGTTGTTCAGAGTCTTACAACGGCCTATAACCCACGAGGCAATGGACAGTGTGAAAGATTAAATGGTACACTTTGGAGAACGGTTCAACTGTCCCTTACTCAAAACAAATTAACTACAGGGGATTGGGAACTCGTACTGCCTGATGCCCTCCATGCTATCCACTCTCTCCTCTGCATGGCCACTGGACAGACCCCTCACGAATGATTTGTGAACTTCCCGAGGAAGACATCTTCCTGCAGCTTCCTTCCCCAGTGGCTTCTTGACACTGGAAAAACTGTTTTGATGAAGAAGATGGTCTGCAACTCTAAGTATGACTCTCTTACTGAGCCAGTGGTACTAGTGGAGGCTAACAGCGAATACACGTTAATTCGCAAACAAAACGGAGTAGAAACTACTGTCCCTTTACGTCATCTTGCACCTGCTGGTGAAAGCACCGAAAGTTTAAATAACGACATCAGCTCCAACAATTTGACAGATATTGGTGAGACTACCATTACCACTGAGGGTGATAAAATGGTTTCTAGCCCCTCCGCCAATCCGGTCTGCATTAATGCTGGGGATCACAGTAAAACTCTTCAATCGCCACACCCTCTTGGTCTGCCATCTTTCACTACTCCTGCTAATACCTATACCAGTCGCCAACCGAGTAGAACTGTAAGACACCCAACCAGGCTCATCAAAGAAATGTAGCAAACATTTCTCTATAGTGGGGGAGAATGTGATATCTATGACAAATTATTATTTGTCACCACCCACTAGATGTTGACAGTTACTCCTCCTTTGAGCAGAAAATTATATTCAATGCTGTAACTGTTATTGCTATATATTAGACGCTAGATATCAACGCTCCTGAGTTAAAATAGTTGAGTAATTCCTAATATCGGATACACTATCAACCAACCCACCTACTGGTACATTTATTTCATGACACCTCTCATAATATGCATTCACTAATATATCCCTAAACCTCCTACTGTTCATTAGCTCTTTGAGCTTCCGGGTGGTACATTCTTCACCAGGAAACAACTTAGTTTTCATAACTATCTGTCTATCTTGTTTCCTGGTGAGGATGAAGTCTATCTGGCTTGAGTGTTCGCCTGATTGGTAGGTGATCAGGTGGCTGGTTGGTTTCTTGAAGTTGGTGTTGCATATTGTCAGGTCATTGGCATCACAGAACTCCAGGAGTCTTGATCCTTCCTAATTCCTCGAACCATAGCCATAGCCTCCATGCACACCATGATATCCATCATGGTGTTGCCCAACATGTCTGTTAAATGTCATTAATGTTTGTTTGTGCTCATTCATTATTTTATTATCTTTTTCACATTGTTCATTTCTTTTAAAAATTCCTCCATTGTTTCTTTCTTCATCTTTATCTTTTATTTCCTTTCCCAATGTCTTATTACTTTCCTGCAATTCTTGACACTTTCTTTTCTTCTCTTGAATTTTTTCTTCCATTTTATTGGTTTCTTATATTTGTTTTTCCAACAGGTATACTTGCCTTTTTAGCCTTTCAATCTGGTTAATCTCTTCTTCATCCCTTTCACTTTCTTCATAACTTTCGTTTTGCATTATAAAACCATATTCTTTAAAGTAGTTGGTTTTTTTCTTTTCTATTTCCTCTATCTTCTCTTTATCTTTAGTTTCTTTTCTGTCTCTTTTTCCTTTTCCAGTTCTATTATTTTCTGATTTGCTTTCTCATACTTTTCTTCATGTTTTTTATATATTGTTTTCCATACTTAATCAGTATGGTTGGTGACAGGAAGGGCATCCGATCGTAAAATTCTGCCTCAAGAAATCTCCGCCCAACCCATGCTAGCATGGAAACACGGCCGTAAAAACGATGATGATAAGGATTTCAATATTTTTATTTCAAAATTTATTTTCTGATTAGAATCTGCCATGTTGATGCTGTCGATACTTCTCAAAGAGAAATGACAAAGTTAAAAATTGGGTAACACTACGTTAGGTTGTCTTTCATTTATGGCCCACTGAAATTGTGCTCCACAAATACCTGGCACGCCCTCAACGCCGTCCTAATAGAAACATTGTGGGAGGAGGGGGTAGATCAAATGAGGAAATAAATCAAAGTGGACAGTTGAAATATGATATATTTAGTCATGGGTTAGGCTGTATAGGTGTCTACACATTACTCATGTGGAGAAAGATTATTTATATACATAGAAGATTCCTCACACACATTCATACAGACATATATATTTACATAGACACATATACACACACACACATTCATAGACATATATATTTACATAGACACATATACATAGAGGGTTCCACACACACACATTCATACAGACATATATATTTACATAGACACATATACACACACATTCATAGACATATATATTTACATAGACACATATACAGAGGGTTCCACACACACACACACATTCATACAGACATATATATTTACATAGACACATATACAGAGGGTTCCACACACACATTCATACAGACATATATATTTACATAGACACATATACAGAGGATTCCACACACACATTCATACAGACATATATATTTACATAGACACATATACACAGGATTCCACACACACACATTCATACAGACATATACATAGGATTCCACACACACACACATTCATAGACATATATATTTATTTACATAGACACACCTATGAAAAGTTTTTCTTTTCTTTTAAGGAGAAATAATTATTAACACATATGATTGTGAATTTTATAGATACTAAATGTGTGTGTATATATTACACATATGTCATCATCATCATTTTACGTCTGCTTTCTATGCTATCTTGGGTTGAATGACTCATCATGGTCGAGTCAGTTTTTATTTGGAGTTACTACTCTCCTAGACAGGTTGGAGGACCACATTCCACTCATATGTTCCACCTTTGGTATGGTTTCTACCGCAGGATGACCTTTCATAGGTCTGCTTGATCAGGGCTAACCTGGCTGTAAGCCAACGGTGGAGTCTCTACAGGGTAACTGGACCTGATAAAAATAACAGCCAAATCTCCATCAAATCACACACAGTAACAACAATATACAAACATTGATTAATGCATACAAACACACAGTAATTTGCACGAATACATACTCTGAGTGGTTGCTCAAACTGCTAAAAAATAGTAGCCAAATCTCACTCAAATTACACACCCTACTGTCTTTTTAAAAAAAAGGACACACTGGACAATGTAGTCCCTGATATAAAAAAAAAAGACAGGATGCTCATGGCTGGAACGGTTTTCATCAAGGGTCTGCTCGATCATGGCTAACCTGGGACTGCACAACAACAACTAAAGTATATTGTACATATCTTAAAATAATTTGTTTTCTGTCCGGACTGCCTGCCCATTGTACAGCATATATGCAAAGGGAGTAAAAGTAAAGAGGAAAAAAGAAAGTATAAGACATTGAGGCTATAAAACTTGACTTACAAAGAGAAGTAGAGAAAACTGAAAGCAGAACGAAAGAAAAGGCAGTGATATTGGAAAAAGTGTCTATTCTAATGGAGAGTAACATAAAATCTAATGTTAATAGACTACGTATAGAGAGAGGAGAGCAGAAAGAGTATTGAAAAATAAAGGGGGGGGGGGGATGTGGAATAAAATACACACAAATTTTAAAACCCAATGTCAATACACTATCTTTAAGATAGCATGTTCAAACTAGTATATATTTAAATTTATAAACACAAAGGTTAAGTAGCTACAAAAAAAAAATACTGTTGGCCTCATGTAAGAGATCTAATAGGTATTGTAGGCATTAATTTGAGAGAAATAAGTGGGCTAGGTTACTATAATGTAGTAGTTATCACGGCCGGCCGGCATGTGGTAGATGCGTGGTTCGATTCTCGTTGGCAGCTCTAGTCACATTTTTTTTTTCTTGTGTTTGTGTTTGTAAGATGTCTAATTTAATTTAATGTTTATATATACAATTATAATCGAGAATCTATATCGGTTGTTGAAAAGTAAAGAAAGTAAGATTTCCAAATACATAACGATCGTTAAAAAAACTTTAATACTAGAATCGTAATACTCATATATATTTTTTGGTTATTTTATAAATATTTAATTTCCTATTTAAAACAATATATAAAAGTATATTTACTGTAACAATTTATAATTAAAAACTAAATAAATAAACTAACCAACGAGTGTAAAGAGCAAGATCTCGGTTTAGAACCATGTTCTTACTGATAGCAGCACGTCCCATAAAACAACATCGTTTATATTGCAAAAGAGAAAATGTAATTCTTGTTTAGTTTGGTCACTTTCAGAGAGAAGAACCAAACTGGGTTTATATAAAGGGTCAAGGAGAGGAAAATAGGACGAGAATGATGACTAGATAACTTGGAGACAAACTGCGACATACTTTCCCCGGTAATAACTGTTTCTAATTTATGCACAAGGCCAACAATTCTCAGTACTTAACTGGTACTTTATTTTATCGACCCCGGAAGGATGAAAGGCAAAGTTGACCTCGGCGGGATGAAAGAACTTCTCGGTGTTGGTATTACAACCTATCCCAGATCTTATTTAAAGACATGTATTTATTTGCCTTCCTATCAGAAAAGTTGGGCTAAACAGCAGCCTGGTCAACGAGGGAGTATCTAGATAGATCGAACTGCTAAAAATAGCAGTCAAGTCTCACTTAAATTACACACTACGCCTTGAAAATATAAGGACACATTGACTGGATAACGTAATCGTGGATACGCAATGCCCCAGTGAAGTGAAAAACAAAAACGGAGTGGTCATGGCTGGAATGCCTTTGGTCATAGGTTTGCTCAATCAGGGTTGACCTGGGGCTAAACAACAATTAACTAACTAAATGTTGACAGTGGATGAGGTGGGTGGAGTCGATTTGCTACGAAATATATAATCATTGTCAGATGGAGTTTTACTATTGTCATCCATAATACACTCAGAAGAATTTTGGACTCAAAACGAAAAAAATAAAATAAACACACAACACAGACAGACACAGACATACATATACATGTTACATACACTGAAAAACTAAAATCCAAAATGATGGGTCACTTCTGAAACGACATTTAAGGCATTTTTCAAAGATAGCAGCTTGGAGAAATTTCTAGAAAGAGATCTCTAACAAATAAACGACGTAAATGCTAGAATTTACCCATAATATCGAGGCATTGAGTCACCGTAACTTAAACATATATCGATATAGATATATTATGTTTGTTTGGTGGATTTGTTATATATATATATACGTATATATATATATATATACATACACACACACACATCCTATAATTCCACATAACCAAAATGGCTATTCGCTTTCATGAGTTTTATTTAGTTTTTAGATTCGCAGCATGGAATGGAAGTGGAGTCGATGAAAATTACAAAGCGTTAAATTAAGCTGGGAATCCCGAACACAGTTTATATATATATATATATATATATATATGCAAAAGACGGGGAAAGTTGATATATATATATATATATATATATATAATAGAGTTCGCTGTTAATTAATGTGAAGATAATTCACATGAATAAGAACAGGACAATCTGTAGCAAGCAGGGTAATCGTACTAAAAAACAACCGTAAAGAGGAATTAATCGTTTGTATAAAATATATATTAAAAGGAGAATCGAGATAAACGAGAGAAATAGAGATAAAAGTAGTCAATACATGTCATAAGAGCATCGAATAAATGGACATATATATATATATATATATATATATATACACACACACACACACACACACACAGATATAGATATATATATGTGTGTGCGTTCGGGATATATAAAAACAAAAAAAAACGAACTAACGTGAAGGCGTGTAAGCAGTCGACCGATCTGCTCGAAACACCAGCCGAACCTTCCGCAAATCACATGCAACCACCTTCAAAAAGGGAAGGACATATTGGACAACGTAGTCCTAGATATACAATAAAATAAAAAAAAGATGGAATTCCTTGGAACAAAGTGGAGGAAGAGAGAGAGAGAGACAAGGAGGGAGAAAAACAGTACAATACATGTAAAGCTTCAAATAAACACACACATTAT
>JAOPJM010033333.1:0-15256 GCA_027124095.1 Muusoctopus leioderma
CCTTCCATGCTTTCAGAAGGTATTGTAGTAAGGTGTGATTTGAGGGAGATTTGGCTGCTATTTCTTAATATTATCTAATGTGTCCTTCCATGCTTTCAGAAGGTATTGTAGTAAGGTGTGATTTGAGGGAGATTTGGCTGCTATTTCTTAATATTATCTAATGTGTCCTTCCATGCTTTCAGAAGGTATTGTAGTAAGGTGTGATTTGAGGGAGATTTGGCTGCTATTTCTTAATATTATCTAGGACTACATTATTCAATGTGTCCTTGCATGCTCTAAGATGGTATTGTAGCAAGGTGTGATTTGGAGGGTGATTTGGCTGCTATTTCTTAATGTTGTCTTTTCATCCTTTCATGGTAGATAAATAAAGTACCAGGCTAGGAGCAGTGGGCTGGCGGAATCATTAGAGCATTGGACGAGATGCCTTGTGGTATTTATTCTGGCTCTTTGCGTTTTGACTTCAAATCCCACCATGGACTACTTGGGTGGTAGACATAATCCGTCGCCTGGTTTAACACCACCACCTGGTTACCCTTGGGTACCTTTAGCGGAGTCCGCTCTATAGCAAGCATTCGGGCCAGGTCTCTGGTCTGAGGATACCTTCCTTCCTTCTCCCTCCCACCAGTCTTGGAGGCTCTGAAAAAAGGGTGATGGGCACTGCCTTCCCTCCAGACTAAGCAGTAAAAAAAAACAAACCCATCATTGTATAAAAATCCTCTACCAATTGGGTTCTAGAAGGTTATTGAAGTTCTGGGTAAGAAGGATTGGGAAAAGAATTTTTTCTTACTCTTTTACTTGCTTCAGTCATTTGACTGCGGCCATGCTGGAACACCGCCTTGAAGGTCGATCAGATCGACCCCAGTACTTATTCTATCGGTCTCTATTGCCGAACCACAAACAGATACGGAGACAAACACAAAGACACACACATATATACATATATATATATATATATATATATATATATATATACACGACGGGCTTCTGCAGTTTCCGTCTACTAAATTCACTCACAAGGCATTGGTCGGCCCGAGGCTATAGTAGAAGACACCTGCCCAAGGTGCCACCACGCAGCGGGACTGAACCCGAGACCACGTGGTTCCCGAAGCGGGCTCCTTAACCACACAGCCATGCTACATGTTACCAAATTTTAGTAAAAAAATTTCAGAGTTGTGCTTTGTTTGGTAAATGACTTGATTTGAGTTGTGCTTTGTTTGGTAAATGACTTGATTTGAGACCATCGGGGTGTTGAAAACTGAAGCCATTGTGGAAGAGTCATTTTAGCCATTTAAAAAAACACACACAAAAACTGATATATATTCACTTCATATTTATTTTGTGAGGTGTCAAAATTTTTGTTGTACTATGGTGACCTCGTTACTGACACATTTCCACAGGTTTTTGTATGTTTTCTTTTTTTTTTTTTTAAATGGCTAAAATTACTCTTCCATGATGTAATTGCTTTTAGTAATGTTTATATAATCATGACTGTATGTGGGCCATATGAGAAGTTATAAAAGGTTGCATGCGCCCCCCCCCCACACACACACACACACCGAGCGCTGCAGGTTGCCTATGCCTGCTCTACATGTTAGTAGATTTATCTGTTACAAATGGCAGCTAAATCTCCATTAAATCACACCCTACTGCCTTAAAAAGGGAAGGACACATTAGATAAAGTAGTCCTAGATACACTATATCTGGAAAAAAGAAAGAAAAAAAACAGGATGGTCATGGATGGAATGCATTTGATCATAAGTCTGCTTGATCAGGATTGACCTAAGGTTAAAAATCATCAACAAATCTAGACATTGATGGAGTATTTGTGGTTGTCTGACCCACTAAAAAATAGCAACCAAATCTCCTTCAAATCACACCATACTATCTTTAAAAAAGAAAGGACACATTAGATATACTATGTCTAAATAAAGGATGGTATGGTCATGGCTGGAACGTATTTGATCATATGTCTGCTCAGTCGGGCTCTACCTTGGGCTAAACAACAACAACAACTTCATGCAGTATGTCAAGGACATGTTGGTCTGGCTGTACCAATCCTTCCTCCAAACTATTGAAGCCAGAAATTGGTAGTTCCAGGAGTAGATGAAATGAAATGGCATTTTAAAGCCTGGAATTAAACAGACCTGCATTACAGACTCAGCTAACCATCATTCTTCAGTGTTTGCACTAGAATTTATTACTGCCTGGAAATGAACCAACTAGGGAGCCTCTACATGGTCTCTTGAACTGCTAGAAATAGTAGGTAAATCTCCCTCAAATCATACACTACTCTCTTAAAGGACACATTGGAAAATGTGATCCTGGGTTACCTGCACGTGGGAAAAAAGACAGGATGGTCACAGGTGGAACACCTTTGACCATAGGTCTGCTTGATCAGAGCTGACCTTGGGTTAACCATTTCGTTACCATATTTCTAATGAAATACCACTGCCTATGATTTTCAATTAATTTTGAAAATAATCAAGAATTTGGAGGGATTCAGTGAAATAACTAACTTTCTTGCTATTAAGTTGGTGTTTGGAACATAACAAAAAGTTCTTACATAAAATTATAATAGGTTTAAATTTAAATATGAACACTTTAAAACCAAGTTTTTTTATCATAGAAACAGTTTCGGGTGGGTTGGTATTAAAAGGGTTAAGCCTGGTGGTGCCATCCCCTCTCCACAGCTGATTTCTTCTGGGGAGGGAGAGAGGGACGGACAGACAGACAGAGAAGAATTGGCCCCAGTACTGGATTGGTACTTTGCTTACTGACTCTGAAGGGATGAAGGCAACAAAGTCAACCTCGGCGGGATTTGAACTTAAGAGCACAGAGAGCAGGAACGAATACTGAAAAACATTCCACCCGACGCTCTCACGACCCTGCAAGTTCTCTGCCGCCTTCACACACACACACACACACACGTAGATAGCATGATGCACTAAAGGGTGGCTATACAAAACAAAAAGTGTTAATCCATGGCGGTGAAAAGTTAACTTATTTATACAAAGAAACACTCTTTCCCCGTCGTCTCCCTCTCTCCCACCCCTAAATGTTAGTATTTGTTTTCAACTGTAAAATGCAGTGATTATTGATATTATAAAAAAAAATTTTTTTAGATTATTATAATCATTAGAACGAAATGTCTTTCCTTACTATGTAATTAATTATTTTGATGATAAATCCGACAAACACAATTTAGCAAAGTAAATAAATAACAGGGAGAGTGAAAATTTGATCCCCCCCCCCCCCAGTTTAGATGGCTTCATAGTATAAAAGGTAGCAGAGGAAAAATTAAAAATATATCAGCTAACTGCACAGGAATTTCACTAAATTTAATTGTGTTTTTTAAAAGTTAAACTATTGTATTACAAAATATTTGATTATGGGAGCTGGATAGGAAGTGGGGGAGTAAGCAGGGGTTATATATACCAGATAAAGCAAGTTGTAAGGATGCAGGCCAAGGGAGATAGACAGAGAGATCAATAGCCAGCCAGATAATGGGATAGGATAAATGAGTAAATAAATGAACTATGTTCGTCATTAAAATATTAAGTGTGTGGCATAGAGTATGCCGTATAAATAAGACATTTAAGTTCTAGTTTTTCCTTATGTAACAACTACTTGTTTCAAAAGCAACCCAACTGAAAAAATAGATACTTCTCTTTATTTATAGCAGAGTTGAGCAGTTTGTAATTCAAAAGGCCAGGCTGCTTTATAAACCAATCTAACATTTCAATTAACTATGTCAATAAAATAATAAAATTAAACTTCAACACTATATATATGTTAGTTTTAAAAATATCTTAGACATAACAAATGTTGACCATAGCTTCAAAATATATCCAACAAACACACACATTATCGATTAATAGCTGAGATTTTATATAAACAATATTAAATGGCCATATTCTTTAGAATACACACACACATACACCTGTGTACACACATATATCTCAAATCAAGAAATCTTGTTATGTTACACATTCCCCCATCATGCCATGCATGCTGTTTTTCTATTCAATCTCCTTACCAACAACCAATATGAATATGTAGCTGCCTATCACTGTCACTCTTCCATTACTCTCTCCTCTATCACCCTCGCACCCTGGTTATTTTCTCCTTCATCCCTCTCTCTTTTATACTCAGACCCTAACAACATGTTCAGACCCTAACAACATGTTCAACCCATGCCAGCATGGAAAGTAGACATAAAATGATGAAATTATCTAAGCTTAGTTACTAAATAAATTCTATATGAAGCATGTGATGATGGATCCATGTTGAAGCTAGCTTTTGGTGCAGAAGATAACACATCTGTATGCCTTATTTGACAGTGAGAGCTTGTGAACCCTGTGACATAAAAGGTTGTTGTTTAACACCAGGTCAGTCCTGATCAAGTAGACCTTTGATCAAAGGTGTTCCAACCAAGACCATAGTCTTTTTCTTCAGGCATAGTGTATCTAGGACTAGATTATCACGTGTCCTTTCCTTTTATAAGATGGCAGAGTATAATTTGAAGAATTGTCTGTCATTTGAAGGTCAAGTGACCACCTGGAGGCTCCCTCAGTGGCTCGACTAGAGCCCAGTAATCAACAGATATGTGATTTATTTCCTGTTGGTGGGTTCATTATGTTTTGTTTATTCTTAACTTATTGTTTACAACAAGTCAGTTAATGTATGTATGTCATTACATTCGCTTTTCCATGCTGGCATGGATTGGACAGAACTTTTTGAGGCAGTGTTTTACAGGTGGATGCCTTTTCAGATACCAACCCTATGCCACGCAGGGATACAGTGTACCTTTTCTAAAAAAACTTGGATACACATGGGATAAATAAACTGAGCAGAAGCGCTTGCGAGAGTCGAACCACGTAGCTGCCGTAAAACCAGACGACCACATTAAATTTACACCAAAGTGCCTCTGAACATATGTATTTATTATAAAGTACAATGACTATGGTGTTAGCTCAGTGCAACACAGATGAGCAGCTATCAATCAATAGCAATGCTGTGGAGGGGTAGAAATGGTAGACCACTGTATTTAAGTGCCTCATTTAGTTCAGTCCCATTTCATTCCAAGTTCAAATTTCACCAGGGTTTCAACTTTACTTTTCATGCCACTGGGGTTGAAAAAATAACTATCAGTCATATACTGAGAGAGGAAAGAAGGGTGTTCTTCAAGACTATGCCTCTTCCTTACAGATTAGGGGCCTTGTGCCACCAATGTATGAAATCATTAACCAATACCTTAGCCACATTCTTCTCTTACTAAGCAATGGGCTTGGTAGAAAGTGCTAGAAACACCCTTCCCACATCATCCTGAGTCATCTTCACCAATCTACGTCCAGTTACCCCCACCCCCATCAGTATCATTCCATATTTCTCTTCAGCCTAACTAACTGCCTTGTTAATCATCATTTCCTAGTCTGTCTTTAATCTTTTGTTAGAAATGAGACTGGAAGCCTTTAATTTTCAAGACCATATAATTAAAATACCAATAAAAATATAGATGCAACAATGTTATAATGGAAGGTGAAGTAGGGAGAGAGAATTCATTATGTAGAAAAGAAAAAGCAATAATACAACAAATAAATAAAAAAGAACCTTTATTTAGTAGAAACTACCACATTATTAAAACTAATAACACGGTTTACCTTATTTTGTAAAAGGTAGGAAGGTTGATGACGGCAACTTTAAAAAAGGGGGCATTATTACTTAGCTTGCGTTTCTTATAAGTGAATGAGTCACAAATGTTCTTTTTTTTTTTTTAAATATAATGAGGATAATTAGAAGAAGAAAAAACAGCAAAGAGAAAAAGATTAAATGTTGATAATAAAAAAATAAAGATTAGGAAGAGCATTAAGCAGGGGGTAAAAAATAGAATGTAAAAAGAATTTTAAAAATATTTACCTGTTTATGCATTTCAACATTCAAACCATATGACATTTCATAATACTGTAAAAGAAAGAAAAAGAAAAGTTAATGACTTACTACTACTACTACATATGGAATTACAAGCAGTTTAAAGAGAAAATCAATAAAATAACAAACAGAACAAAGTGTCAATTACACTTTTCATAACCAACTAGAATTTATCAATTTTTAAAACTTAAAATCTGTTTTGTGTGTGTTGCAATATAATGTACAAATGGCCTGTAATGAATAATTAAGGCAGTAATCCTTGAGCAACAATCTCTTTCACTGGTTCCAGTCAGTGGGCTGTGACCATGCCAGACCATTAAAAAAAAGTTGATATTGTCAACTTCACAGTATAAGTTAAAAAGACCCAGGAAAGACAGCCAGCAGGTAACATAACATCAAACACTGCTTTGACAAGACCCAAAGAGAAGATTAACGCAGTTGATAACCCACATATTCTTCACCACCAGCTGTTGCTCTTGCTTTGCAAAAAAAATTTTAAAAAATAAAAATGTAGGTGGTGATTTAATATTATATAAAAATTAAACATGAGCAGTGGTGATTTGGCGAATTGGCAGAGTCATTAGCGCGTCGGGCAGAATGCTTTGCAGTATTCGTTCTGGCTCACTGCGCACTGAGTTCAAATGCTACTGAGGTCAACATTGCATTTCATCCTTCTGGGGTTGATAAAATAAAGTAAAGTACCAGTCAAGTACTGGGGTTGTTGGCCTATGCCTATGGTAGAAAAAATCATTATTTAACATGAAATGTAGGAGCGAGACATGGTCCCCTGACCGTCTAGGCAAGTGGTGGCTCCAAATACGAACTGACTTGGACTGAAATCACTAGCCCATACCAGCATAGAAAGCAGGCGTAAAGCGATGATGATCATCATCATTAAAAAAAAAAAAGATGCATACACCATACAACAAAATAAAACACTTAAAAATAAAATAATCTAACTATAAAAAAAAATAACAAAACACTAGAAACAAAAATTCTAATTATATATATACATCATCATTTTGTGTCCGTTTTCCATGCTGGCATAGGTTGGACAGATGATTTCAGCCCGCGTCGATTGCGAATGGAGTCACCACTCTCCTCGACGGGTCAGGGGACCACACCTCACACGTATGTTTCGTTTGGCTTGGTTTCTATCTATCTATATATATATATATAAGATCCCATACACATGAAGGTTTAACCAAGGAAACAATACTTATAATCTCAAGACAGGCTAATTCTCAACACAAAGGGCAATACATATTTTGAGAGAGTTAGCACTACCAAGTTGCTGGTGAGTTCTGTTTGCAACTTCACTTAGGTTGCAAGTTGGAACGGATTTGTTTCATGTATGTCACTTCTGGTCTTTGGGAAAGGCAAGATTGACAAAAGTGAGTCTCCCATCTACCCCTAAAGTTAACAGAGCTAATTTCTCAATGAATATCTGATTATATAAAAAAAAGGTAACCAACTGACTATTCATAACACGAGGAATAGTAGTGTGTGTGTGTGTGGTGCAGATAGTAGGGAGCAGGCCTCGTTTTATATAGTTAGCTGTTTCATGTTCTGAGTTTAACCACTTAACCATCTTATTTATTTTTAAAAACTAGTAAAAATTGAACATGTGGAGGCCGAGATAATTCGGGCAAATTCGTTGATAGACAGGATAGGGGTGGGGTTAGTTTTGCCATTTATTCCATTGTGTATGTGTTGGGGGGTTATATCACTAAATATCAGTAATATACTAAAGTCAGATAGGAAACATTATAAAATGTGGCCTTGTATACACACTCACATAGCATCTTAGGGACAAGTGCATACACATATAGACATAGTAAAAGAAATGGTTTCAGTACGCAAGGGTGTGTGAACAATTTTTTCTTAACTTGGAAAATCCATACAGATTAGTTCGAGTCAAAAATACTCAGAAGGCGGCATATTGGCAGAATTGGTAGAGTGCCAGATGGAATACCTTGCAGTATTTTTTCCGGCCCTCTGTTCTCTAAGCTAAAATCCCGCTGAAAGTCAACTTTGCCTTTCATACTTCAGGGTTTGAAAAACAAAAATACCAGTCATGTACTGGTGTTGATTCTTCACTTTCTCGCCATATTGGCTACATTGCACTGCAAGAAGGATTGTGGAGAACCTCTCAGTGTCCATTTCTCCAGAAATGGAGAAGGGTTGAGCAAGGAACTAGCAACCTGCTCTCATAGAAAAACTGATATGATGTTGAAACCGTCCATGGACAACCTGAGGGAGTACAGTACAGCACAAAATGGAAATTAAGAAGATACTCAGAGTAATAATGACCCTATAGGTTTTTTTTTAATGACAGGGGCCACAAACCAATACACCCCACCATGAACATTCCACTAAACTTAAACCATCTACAAGACCAAAATCCACTTTGCTTAACCCTTTCGTTACCATATTTCTAATGAAATACACTGCCTATGATTTTCAGTTATTTTGAAAATAATCAAGAATTTGCAAGAATTTAGTAAAATAACTAACTTTCTCATTATTAAGTTGGTGTTTGGAACATAACTTAACAAAATGTTTGAACATAAAATTATAATGGAAGGTTTAAAGTTAAATATGAACACTTCAAAACAAATGGTTTTTGATCATAGAAAATAGGGGCAGTTTCAGGCGGTTTGGTATCAAAAGGGTTAAATATTGTGTCATCATCATCATCATTTTACATCTGCTTTTCCATGCTGGCATGGGTTGGACAGGTTGTCACGGACCAAGTCAGTTCTTATTCGGTGTTACTGCCCTCCTAGATGGATTGTGGACCACGTGTCACTCGTACACTGAATTGTTGGTGTGGTTTGGATGGCTGGATGCCCTTCCTAATGCTAACAAATTTACAAAGTGTAATGGTGTACTTGCTGCATTTTGTCATGGCACCAGCACTAGAGAAGTTGCCTTGTCTCCAGCAAGGCTAAAAGAGTCCTACCCTACATTGTCTCCATTTGTTCATTCACCAGCACTGGAGGGTTGTCTTATCCCTGTCAAGACTAAAGAGAGTCCCATCTTCCCTATGTTGTCTTCATGCATTTGTTCCTTTCTTTCCCACACGACTGAGTGGGAAGAGAGCCAGAGCAAGGGATGGCAAAAGAGTAAAAGAGAAGAACAAGAGTAATAGGAGCAAGATTGTGATAGAAGTGAGAGTGAGGGAGTGATAGCTACCTGATGGCTGTTGCTAAGGAGATCGGATAGAAGTAACATGACCAAGAGGGTAATAGAAGAGAGAGTGATGAAAGAGAGCCAAAGTGATAGATTGCAGGAGAGTAAAAGGAAAGAGAGTGATGGACAGCTACATGATTTTTGTTGTTAAGGAGATTGAATAGAAACAGCATAAGCAGTGGAATGGGAGAAGAGATATCAGTAGGAGGGAGACGGGGATAGAATAGGGAAAGAGTGATGAGGGAGAGAGTCATGGATGTCAACAATGAGGAGGGAGTAATGTGGGAGAGAGTGATGGATAGCAATGAAGATGGGTGATAGTGAGTATATATGTATATAATATTCGACCATCATCAAGTGATCCCACTGAATTTCTTCAATTCAGGTGCAGATGGACATCAAGCAACCCACCACCACCGCTGGAAACTCCCCTCTCCTTGCCAGGTACAAAACTTTAGGGCTGCCACCATCAACGTTAGCACAATGAAAGGTAGTTCTGGACAGACTGTAGAGATGCTAGAGCAGAGGCGAGTAGATGTGTGTTGTGTCCAAGTGGTGAGAGGAAGAGGAGCCTCAACTAGACTCCTCACAAACAAGGAACACAGAGACAAATTATTTGGGGCTGGTAAGAGCTCTGAAGTGGGAGGAGTAAGTATACTGTTAGCAGAGAAATGGATACATAGAGTAATTGATGTAGTCAGAGTATGTGACAGAATAATAAAGCTTACATTAGTCATAGACAGCGCATCAGCAGTAGTGATCCATTACTTCTGTTGACAACAATGGGCTTCTCTCTCCAAGTGAAGGACAGGCTGTATGATGCTTAGGTACGAAGTACAATATTGCATAGAAGAGAGACATGGGCTCTGAATGTGAAGGATATGGAAAGGCTGGAGAGAAATGGGTCAAACATATTCCTCTGGATGTGTAATGTCAGCATGCATGAAGAACAGAGCACATGTGCTAAAAGAAAAACTGGGTTTCCGAGGAATTAGTCATAGTGTACAAGAAAGAAGAGTGTGACAGTATGGACGTGTGATGCATATGAAGAACGATAGTTGGGTGGAAAAGTATCAAACTATACAAGTAGAAGGAGCCTGTGGAAGAGGAATACCAAAGAAGACACGGCTAGAAGTGGTGAAGTCTGATCTCAGGATGTTGAGCCTCGCAAAGGAGATGATGAAGAACCATTACATGTGGAAAGATACTGTCTTGAAACTGACCCACCCAACCTATGCCAGCATGAAAAAGCAGATGTAAAAATGATGATGATATATATATATATAAATTTACAATTATCCTGTATTGAGTTCTTTCTATCTTAGAGGTAGAAGTACTAAGTACATTTACCTGCTGTTATATATATATATATATATGTGTGTGTGTGTGCATGTGTATCTGTAATGTAAATTGATGATAGTATAATTTCTATCAAATATATCACTTGATTTTTCTGTAGTCTCTCTCTCCCTCTCTCTCACACACACTCTCTCTCACTCTATATATATATGTGTGTGTGTGTCCACCTTGTATTCAGAAACTACAAAACAAACACCCACAAAACCATATATATTATTATTTACCATTGCACTGGCAAGGTATGTATAACATTTATTTTGAAATATAATGCAGTAATGTTTTTAAATTCAATTTTTTTTTATATCTCTGTATTTGTATTTTTAAAAAAATTGAACAAGAGAGAGAGACAGATACTATGTAAGAGAAAACAAGAAAGAAAGTGGAGTAGAGAAAGATAGAGAATGAGAGACACACATGAAGAAAGAGACATAGATAGAAGAGTGGTCATGAAGATGAGAGAGATAGAAAGATCTATAGATACATAGAGTGGGAGTAACATAGCAGCAGATTATATATATTGTTATCGCTCACTACTATGGCAGTTTAAAGAGTTTGAATAATAATTGTTGTCTGACAGCAGTTTTTCAGGAAAATGTGGGTTAAGCTTCATCCTAGTAATTTTTTCCACCACTTTATATAGCCAATAGAAACGTTGAAGCATTATATATGTTATCAGTGAAAGAGGGGAAGGAAACATTTTTTTCTGCACAAACGGAATCTCCGATGTTCAAAATATCGAATTCCAAAAACTGTTTTGAAATAAAAATGCAAAATATAAAAGTTCCAGAGCGGTTCCTGACTTATGTATTTTGAAGCATTAACATTCATTTCAATAAATCAAGGAAAGCCAAGTTAGGTTTATACATTTCCAATTATTGCTTGTCCCAATTATAAATACGCTGGTTTCATCCATTTTTGCTATGTTCATTCACATAAATAGTTCATTGAAAACCCTTATTTAGTGAACTTCTAATGTAATTTACAGTGGGTTTAATTTTGGAAGGATGTGGCGTGTGGATTTCATCTCAAAATACCTCCATCTTCTTTAATTACCTAACAACGAGTATTATAGTAGAGATTACAATGGATTCAAATTCGGAAGGACAAGTGTGATCTCCGAGGTGTATCTGACCTTAAATAATTTCACTCAGCCAATAGCGTATGGATCAAAACAAACAACAGTCATACTCTATTACACCATTCTATTGTATTGTGTGAAGATATTAGTGTTATAGCAAGATACAAAACAGTTACTATAAATATTGTATATTGGGAATACCATATGCTGTAAACATTGATATGTTAATGTTGGTGCATGCTTTTTGTGTGTTTACACGTAATTAGGTATATTTAAGGTAGCTATTAGTTCCATATCAAATTCGACCTGTCAGTTAATCGAGACTTCTGAACATAAAAGGTAACAGGTGAACACAACAATATTTTTATAAACTCTGTATTACACAACATGACAAAGTTAGTGCCATTTTTTCTCCCATCCGTTAAATGCTTGAGTGTTGAAAAACAATTACAGATTTATATTTACAGCAACAGTACCTTAATATTGGACTCAGAACACATACATTCGAATAAACAGTTTTTTGCAACAACCTTGAGTGAAGTTCCAGGACATTTTATAGTAGATTGAATTTCAGAAGGAGTGTGGTGTGTATATCAGTTTCAAATGCCTCCAACATGTTCAAGAAGAACATCATCTGGAAGGTCCTCTTCAGAGGCCAGGAGAAAGAAAGCACAGCAATCTGAGGAAAGTGAAGAATCTCGTCAAGCCAGTGTAGCTACTAACAGGATACAAACTGCTGTGCCACAGGTGCATGAATTAGAAGTGAACAGACAATACCATTTGGATTGAAACAGACAAAGGACTGCTGCTGCAAGAGAACAACAAATAAAGCAAAACGGTGATCAAGCATGCTGTTCTACAGTTCGAGCAGAAACATAAGCCACAAGAAACATTAATTGGCTGATGGGTACTTTTTCCTATGACCACTAAAAAGACTTCAGCAGCAACCCACAAACCACCATTGACAAAATGAACAAAAGCTTTCAACATTGTGACGTCAAGAAGTGGCCTACAGAAGCACCAGGTCTATGTTGCTCAGGGGGCAAAGTCAAGCTCCCAACAATACAAGAGCCTCTTGAATTTCTCAAGAATCTGCTCCTGCAGGATACACCAGAAGTACACCACTTCTAGATGTGCCTTCTAAAATACAATTCAGCATTTCTGGTACATCTCTAGCAATGAAGTAATCTGGAGAATCTTTGGATTTGACATCCACCAATGCCACCCGAGAGTGGTCAACCCAGCAGTCCATCTGGAGAATGGGCAGAGTGTGTACTTCACTGAGTGTACTTCACAGAGCTTATCAGTTGGCACAAGCACTACCCTAACTACTTTTTTAAAACTCTGCCAGCAGAACGAATTTACTCAATCCTTCCTGTATGCGGAGGTCCCAACCTACTACACCTGGACTTCTCAAAAGACATGGAATTGAAGGAAGCAGGGTCATTCGGTAGATGGACACAAAGACGTCAGCGCAAGCAATGCTATTGGACGTGCTTAAACTGTCCACCCCAACAACAGAGATTGTTTTTACTTGCGGCTACTTCTTCACATTGTCCAAGGACCAATGTCATTTAAGGATCTCAGGTGCTTTGCAGGGAGGGTGTGCACAACATACCAAGAAGCATGTGGTCTTCGTGGACTCCTGCATGTGGTCTTCATGGACTCCTGCATGACAATGGACATTGGAAACAAACTCTAGGAGAAGCAGCAGTCACTTACATGGAAAATCAGATAAGACAGTTGTTTTGCTATTATACTCACTGCAGTACCAGAAAATACTTTAGCCCCCTCCCTCAATTACTACAAAGCTATGGTGAGACCCCCACAAAGGAATACTGCTCCAACATCTAGGACAGTGCTGCTGCTGCTGCTGCACACACAGATATCCTAGACCACATCCAGAAAAAGGCTATTCAACTGACTGGCATAAATCAGTCAGGCTCACTGACACACTCCAGTCCCTGGCCCACTGACACACTCCAGTCCTTTGCCCACAGACACACTCCAGTCCCTGGTCCACTGACACACTCCAGTCCCTGGCCCACAGACACACTCCAGTCCCTGGCCCACAGACATACTCCAGTCCCTGGCCCACTGACACACTCCAGTCCCTGGCCCACAGACACACTCCAGTCCCTGGCCCACAGACACACTCCAGTCCCTGGCCCACTGACACACTCCAGTCCCTGGCCCACTGACACACTCCAGTCCCTGGCCCACAGACTGTTTTCTCTTCTCTCTGCCTTTTTTATCACTACTACAATAGCCTCTGCTCCTCAGAGCTGGCTGGTCTCATGCCACCTCCACTCATGTACTCCCAACTCTCTTGTCTCCCCTCCACTCATCATCCATGTTGTATCCAACCACCCAGACCCTGCACTAACCCCTGCACCAAGTCCTTCCTACCCAGAACATCGCCCCTCTGGAATTCCCTCCCTGCTCATGTCTTTCCTACAGGCGTCAACTTGCAACAGTTTAAATGGAACATTAATGGCTTCAATCTCTCTGGTCTTGGAGGGCCTACAAAGGCCATTACGTAGAAAACAAAAGATATGACTGCAATGTGAGTCTTATCTGAGCTTTGTAGAAAGTTAGCAATTGATCAGAGCTGAAGTATTTTCTGGTCCTTAAGAGGAACTGTAGTCTTTGTGATGTAGTTTTGACAATGTGAGGCCTAGTATTCATAGCGACTTTGAGTGTATAGGTTGTGAGTTGTTCATGTATAGAGTTGCGATATTGTTTCCTTGATATATTCAAAGAAACTAGGTTGTCATATACACAAGATGTTCTCAAGGTCTCTGTTCATGTAGGCATAGGCAATGCATGTCAGGCATGAGGTGTTTAGGTTGTGTGTAGATGACAGCTGTGTGTAGAGGTAAGATCCAGGAGGAATACCAGGTGATATCATTTCCATAGGAGTGTGTGTTATTAGAAGCAACAGCAAGTAAGTCTTTATTGTATCAAAGGAAGAGTGCAAGAGACATAACAGAATCTTGGGTTACACCGGAGTTGATTGAGTGTGAATCGGGGGGAGCATTGTCAGCACACAATGCAATGGTGCAGTCTGACAGGAAGCTTCCAATCTAAGACATAAGACTGATAGAATCCATAGACAGGTAACTTAGCTAGAAGATTCTCATACCAGACACAGTTGAAGGCTTTGCATATGAAAAGTGCAACAATATTATTTTTACCAAAGATCAGAAGAGTGTGGGTAGATTTGGCTCTATACAATCCAGACTAGTCATCACTGATGAGGGAGAGAAATTCAAGGTAATTGTTTATGACTGTTTCTATCACCTTTGAGATGTTGGAAGTGAGAGTGATAGGTGTGTAATTAGAAAGGTTAGAGAAGTTGCCCATCTTGTGGATGGGACACACTACAGTATGTTCAAAAAGTGATCACACATTCTTCATGCCCAATCTATACTTTGACCTTTTGATTCCAAAGCCATATAAACATATATTAGCATAGTTAAGTAAAACATCTGCTGCATAAATTTCCAAACTCTTTAATTCATGCTATCAAAAGACTATACTTTTTCTTGATGTTGTTGTGAAACCCTAGGTCAGCTCTGGTTGAACAGACTCATGGCACTTAGGTAGTCAGGTGAACCATGGCACTTAGGTAGTCAGGTGAACCATGGCACTTAGGTAGTCAGGTGAACCATGGCACTTAGGTAGTCAGGTGAA
>JAOPJM010033597.1:0-15246 GCA_027124095.1 Muusoctopus leioderma
AGGCTATAGTAGAAGACACTTACCCAAGGTGCCACGCAGTGGGACTGAACCCGAGACCATGCAGTTGCGAAGCGAACACCTCAACCACACAGCCATGCCTGCGCCGACACGTACAAGTTTTTCGCATATAGACAATATCACTTTGCACACTTGCACCTTTTTCGTCTCATTTCTTTGTCTCACTTTGTTTTCAAATAACTTTCTTAATAATGAGAATTTTTTCAATGAAATTTCGCACAGATACGTTTTTGAAAATGTACATTAAAGATTCTGTGGCTGACCTTAATAATCGACACTTGTGAAAGTGTTTAATATTACGATTACTTGAAAGTCGAAGGGAACATAATATTTTTTCTTTGTTGTATATTTCTGTTCGTTAATGCTTTCATTACTGAATGCTTTCGATCTTTTCTATTTAAATCCAAAAGACAAGCAAACAAAATTAACTTTATAAGCATAATCGGTTAAAGTATAGTTTAACGGCGTAGGATTAGGGTTAGGATTAGGGTTAGTTTAACGGCGTAAATTATATCCCTAACCCTTACCCTTAGGGTTAGGGATATAATTTACGCCGTTAAACTAACCCTAACCCTTAGGGATATAATTTACGCCGTTAAACTAACCCTAACCCGTTAAACTACACTTTATAAGCATAATCGTAATCAATATCTTCGATTACGGTTATAACGACAGTTAGGTGCCCACCGACTTTGTTTCCTGATAACTTTCTTAAAAATGCAGATTTTTGAATGAAATTTTTCAGAGATAGGTTTTCGAAGGTGTAGATTATGATTGTTTTTTTTGGTTTTTTTAAAAAAAATATTTCAGAAACGAAACGGAGAAGGGGTTCCTCGAAAACGTATCTGCCAAATTTCATTTTAAAAAATATGCATTTTTGGTAAACATGCTGAATTCGTACGTTTTGACATTTTCACCCGAAACTTGAAGTCTGGTAGTCAGTGACGACTAAGATTAATTTAACTGAATTATCGTTGTATAATATATTTTATAAATAACAATAACTCAGTTTAAGTCATCTTAGTAGTCACTTATGTAAAATGATGTTTTATTTGTTAAATGACATACTGTGTACAAAAATGTTGTTATTTATACTAACTTCTGTTTTCGGGTCCAAGATGTCAAAACGTACGAATTCGGCAAGTTTAGCCATTTTTTTAAAAAGTCATGAGGAAATAAAGTCGGTGGTGGTGGGCACCAAACTGTAGATATATACAAGACTGCGTATCTCAGCAAAATTTCGTTAGAAAAAAAAAACCAATGCATTAAGAAAGTTATAAGAAAAGCAAAGTCGAGGAGGATGGCCACTATACTGGTTATGCTTCAAATATTAGGCACAAGCTTATATATAGTTAAGTAAAACCTTGTTCAACTATGCTTACCCCTCCACAATACAGGTTGCTTAATTAATGTTACAGTGCTCGCCGCATTAGAAGAGTTAAAATGGAGGGTTATGATGCTCAAACATTCGTCGATAACAACGTATATATACTATATAGTAAAATGTAACGCTTCACCCAAGTTTCGAAAACGTGTTCTCGGCCTAATCTTTTCCGAGAACCTTACACTAACGACACTCTCCCTAATATATTAAATCATGTAGTTTCTAAATTCTCACGATAATATTGCCACTTATGGAATGTGGCTTAAGTAACGCCATATTTCTTCGTCATACATTCTATAATTTCTTTGGCAGAATCGAATGTAAATTATATACCCTTATTAATTTGTCCGTTATAAATTTAGGGAGTTCTGTTTCAGACGGAATACCCCTAATCTACGGATAACCCAGGTTTATCAATATCATCTTTCATGAAATATATTCATACTTAAAGCGAAGAAATTTTTAAAAAAATTGCTATTTTAAGAAGTGAAGTAATTGATTTCTTCATTTTATTTTTATACCACTGAAATTACATCATTCGTATTGTTATTAATAGAAAACTAGGCGATTTTCTATTTGCCGACCCACAAAAAGACAGTAACTTAATTGTCAGTTTCGGCAATTTCCGTTTTGCCATAAATCATACTCTAACGTCTTAAAAAAAAAAAAAGCCGTCACAATCCGGTCACCACCAGGTTAGTGAATCTACGACTAAGTACACTTTTTTTTTTTTTTTAAGACGTTAGAGTATGATTTAGGAAAAAACGGAAATTGCCGAAACTGACAATTAAGTTACTGTCTTTTTGTGGGTCGGCAAATAGAAAATCGACGAAAACTAAATATTAAGAGAAATAAAATGAAAATAAAAACCAACTACGTAGTTTTTTTTTAAATTATTATTTCCGACGCTAAAGTTCAACACTAATCAATGAAAATACGTAAATATAAGAAGACTGACTACAAGAGCAGGAAGGAAATAGATATAGAATGGACGACGAGTGAAAAGACAGAATAACTTAGTGGAACCAAAACACGAAAACCTTAAGAATCTTCAAATGATAATTTTTTTTTTTTTTTTTTTTTTTTTTTCAATCGATAAGTCAATTTCTTTTCGTAGTGGGTAATTATAATTATACTGCGTATTTTTTAATTCCTTTGTTTTGATATTCGGCTGAGATCGAGATTCGATCGTGGAATCTTTGTTATTCTGACACTGATTTCCACCACTTTTCATTTACTTTATGTGAAGGAGAAAGCCCCCCCCCCCCTGTTAAAAGTTTAGTTAAGCCTTAAAACACTTTTCATTTTCTATTGTTTTTTTTAATCTACAGATTAATTTTATAATGAAAAACGCTATTAATTATGTCGAAATGATGAAAGTATAGACTATATAATGGTGGAGGCAACGTGGGTTGATAGACGTACTAGAAATAGCAACATAATCAACCTCAAATTACAACTTATAAAATGAATAAAATAAATAAAATGAAATAAAAATTAAATTTTAAAAAAAAAGACTGGAAAATTAAATTTAAAAAAAAAATTAAAAAAAACAGACGGGATAGTCACGGGTGGAACACCTTTCGTTATACGTCATTCGGTCAATGACCTAGAGTTTAAACAACAATATATATATAGTGGTACTACAAATGTAAATAAAATAAAACGATATTAATTGAAACCTGGAAAGAATGAATGTTAAAGAGAAAGAAGAAGAATTTGAGAGATAAACATTGGTGTTTACAAACGGGAGAAATAAATATTCAATAGAAAAAAATAGAGTCTATATAATATTTTACTAGAAGCCGAGACCCTCACTCACAGTAAACGATTCAGGGAGGAGAGAGAGAGACTGCATAGAAGTAGTTTTTTTTCAGAGATATGTGTCGCTGAGTTTATATATATATATAATAGATACACTCGAACGGTTTAATATAATGGTTAATGGAATGAATAATTTAAAATGTTATTTTACTTACTGACAAGAAAAGCCAAGAAGATTATATGACCTAGCCTTAGTTCCATTGTTGCGTGAGAATTCAATGTGCGGGGGCCAAAAATAAATATACTTAAATAACGATTTTTTAGTGAAGAAAAATATTCAAATATTCGATTCTTCAGTTTTTCTTTTCGTTTTCAGTGATTTTTTTTTTTTTAAAGGGAAGTTATATGAAAGCAGACTCTAATTTCTTTGGTTATTTGTAACAAGTGGAAGGTGGTATATTCGGCTAACTTTTAACCTAAAACACTTGATAAATAAACAGTCTACCAACGTGCCCAAGCTTCCAATTAACTCTATGACGTCAGCAGATTTCATCAATCAAAATCCACAATTCTCTCTCTAATAGTTCTCTCTCTCTCTCTCTCTCTCTATATATATATATATATATATATATATCTCCCTACCTCTATCATTATTTCCCTCTACCGCTATCTCTCACTATCGCTAGCTCCCTACTTCCTTTCTCTCTCGCCACTTTGTGAGGCTTTCAATCTAAAATGCCCTTTCCAGCTCTTTCGTCACTTCCCCTTTAGTTAACTTCTGTCTTTTCGCTTCTTGCCATCAAGCTACATGGATGTCTTTTCTCTCTCTCCCATCTGTCCATTCTCTCTCTTTCCCTTTACTAATTTTCTCATTTTTTTTCCATCGTAAGACTTGTTTCTCTCTTTCAGCGCTATTCTGTTAAACTGTTTTGTATGGCCCGAGCCAAAAGGCATCCTCCCAATATCCCAAGTCAATTAATGTTTTCTGTCTCCATTTCTGTCCGTCATGTCTTGTTTCAACACTACCTATTGTGTTCCGGAGCAACATTTTTGCAATGTTGTTGATGGGGATGGCTATCGATACTGTACCGCTAATACATATCGAAACTGTGATACCAGTTTAGCGGCTGATGATGGAACGAATACGAAGTTAGCTTTTGCTGTTTGTTTTGTTTTGTATGTTTAAGAAATGTGTTTTCTTGTTGATTTTATATATATATATATTATATAATATTAAGCATATTTTGATTGACTGGGACTTTAAGTTTTGCCTTCAATAGGATCTCACATATATAATATAGTGAGTTGAAAAACTTTGATTAACTGAAATTATCCATGTAATTGGTAGACAAAAACTCCTATGTGTGTTTACAATCTAAATATAACAAGCAAGGGAGATAACTCAACTAAAATTACTTCATTGGAATTTTTGGGGAAATATAGAGAGTGCAGTATGGGAGAGCATCTAGTTGTTAAGCCAACAGCTGAAAGCAACAAACATGTTTCTATATTATTAGACCATGGTGAAGCACACTTTTACTCAGTTGGCAAGACAAAGAGTGATCAATATTTATTAGAAACAGAGAGGATTTAGTAATGCTGATTATGAATATCAACAATATGGCTGAGAGAAAATAATTCAGGGGAGCATTCTGCATAGTAAATTCAAATATGGTAGGTTCTCACATATGTAATATAGTGAGTTGAAAAACTTGTTAACTGAGTTTAACCATGCAATTCGTAGACATATGTGAGATCCTACTGTATTCACATTTAGTATGTAGAATACTCCTTTGCAGTATTTATCCCCCAGTTATATATATATATATATATATATATATATATAATACACACGCACATACATATATATACACACACACACATACACATATATATATATATATGTGTTTCCTAATAAACAGGCGTCCGGCCGTTTGGTGATCAGTGTTGGTGACAGGAAGAGGATCCGACCGTCAAAATTCTGCCTCAATAACTCTCTCCGTCCAACCCATGCTAGCATGGAAAAACGGACGTAAAAAGCGATGATACACTTAAAGCAACTACAGCCTGAAGGAATCAATGCACTCACCAACGTCTTATGCATATGTGAGGCCCTCACCAACTACTCATACCAACACTGTCAAATTCCCAGAATCTAGAAGCTGGACAAAAATCATAATAATTCTAAAGCCCAACAAAAACCCAGGTGAACCAACATCATACAGACCCATCACCCTCCTATGTACACCCAGGGACGTCTTACGTATATGTGAGGCCCCCAGGCAAAGCAATGTACTTGGGGCCCCCTAACCATCTCACCCCAAACACATTAGAATTATGTTTTTCAACAAGGAAATTTGCAGCATTTCATTGCAGAAAATTGCATTATAATCTGTTGAAAGTCTATGTTATTTAAGACATCACTTTCAATGCACATTAGGGAAAGCAGATTCAACCACTGCTGTCACATTGTGTTGCGAAGATGATTCTTTTTAAGTTTCAACCTAGAAAAGGAACTCTCCCTGGTACAATTGGTGATCATCATGCACATAAATATTCAAAGTGTAATTTCAACATTGGGAAACACAGATTTCAACTTATTTGAAATAATTTTGCTATAAGAGTCTTGCATTCTTCATCGTGGGCAATGTTGATATGCTTGCATTCATTAAGTAATTCACTGTAATCAAGATCTTCATGAAAAGCATTAGCTAGTTTTTCTCACCTTTGACTAAGCTCATTACAGTAAATTGCTTTTTACTGACTGAAGAAGGAAAACAGACTATCAATATTTTCGTAGGCTTCTGCATGTTCAGTCAAGTGAGATTTTAGAGAGTCCAGAATAAGAAGGTATGTTTCTACCTTGAATTTCTCACTTTCATTAAGAGGTTTTTGTTTCGCTGACCCATCATATCTGGTATGATGTACACTTTACTTTCCTGCACGTTTGTCTCCATTGTTATATTTCAAATCTTCATACTCACTGAATTTTGATCTCATTTCTTGAAGATAGGCTTTTAGAGACTTGAGGAGTTCACTGACAACAAGTCTGTCCACATCTTTTGACTGCAAAATTTTACTTATTTTGTTCACTCTTTCCAGAATGTCATTCCAAAGAATTGTCAAAAATTTAGTCTCTAGCTTCTCCATTTTCTTGCACAATCCTTCTGCCTCATGTCTTGTATTCCACCTCTCACCAGCATCAACTGCAAGAACATCCAATGCAGCCTTAATTTTCTCAGCACAGAAATGTGCTAAACATCTCGTGTCAGAGAGACACTTAACCATGATATGGTTCTTTCCCAAGGATGATGTCAGAACATTCCAGTGATGTGTGGAAGCCAAGAAAAAAGAATACAAATGCTGAACAAAGTCAAAGAAGGAGACAATCTGTGGACCACATTCTGCTGCTTTTACTCCCGCCAAGTTAAGACTGTCCAGCACAAGGAATAAATATAGCAAATTTATTTAGTTCTGCTTGCAATCCAGTGTATCGTCCTGACATATTTGAGGCAGTAATGTCATTACTTTTTAAATTCATATGTCAGTTGCTACTTGTGTTATGCATCTTGTAAAAAGTGGAATATTTCGATCATTTCATAGTTGTTTCTAACTAATGTTATTTCATCAAAAAGTTCATCCATATTTAAATTTAGTTTATCATTTAGTTTTAAAGCTCCAAAAATATCAACAAATATGTTTTCCATTTCATTATGGAGATGATCAATAGTTTCTTTCATTCTTTCACAGTTAACTCTACACCCTTGGCTATTTCGCCAGGCATTTTTTTCTCTCTGGTGTGTCTTCCTACTTGGATATCTCAACTGCTTAAAAAATAAACTTGAAGAGCCTTTAAATCCAATGCAGCATTATTAAAATTTATGGTATAATCTTGGAGTCGCTTTTGAACACAGTCAATCCAAATAAGAATTTTATTCTAAAATGCAAGCAAAACCAAGGAATTAAAAGTTAAAATTTGATTCATCACCTGTTTTATCACCTCTTGTACCAACAGTTTTATTTTGATTATCAACCATGCTTTGCAAAATTTCTACTATGATAGCAAAGTATTCGTAAACTTGCTTCATAGTCTCTGTTCTGGAATTCTGTTAAGTTTTAGACTCAGATTTGACAACTATTGACACAATATTTTTCAATTTTGGCGAACGGAGTGTTGAGCAAGAAAAGAATGAATAAAGCAACTGAATTGTACTGAAAAAAGCTAACATCACTACAATATAGTTAGCAGCCCACACTCCAGCCAAATTGAGAGAATGATTATCGCAGCTTACAAAAATAGTTTTGCAATTTTTTCATTAACTTCTGTTGAACACCACTTTTATAACCAGCCATAACTGCAGCATTGTCATAGCATTGAGATCGACAGTTTTCTAATGGTATTTTGTCTTTTATGAGTTGATCCAAAATTACTTCCATCATGTATTTAACATCCTTTCATTTTAATTGGAGAAATCCAAGAAAAGACACTTTTATAAAAATTGTTGTCTCCTTTAAGGTCAGTAGGATATTGGTGTGCTAACCCTTTCGCTTTTTTTTTCCTAGCTTACATTCAGACACTGTGAGGTATTTCCACAAGAAATCGATTTTTGGCCAATGGCTTAACCGTACAGTTAATCCAATAATGACATTGTCAGTCAAAACATAAAACACAGATTTTCTGAAGTTGGTCTCTTCTGGTGAATCATCTGCGTCAGTTATTTCCACCATGTTGACATCAGGTGTTGTGTCATCATGCAGCCTTCTCTTTCGACTCACGCCTCCATGCCCATGGGAGAGTTTGATTTCTATCTTTCGCTTCATTCTAAATGTTTTCCAGATGTTTCACAGCTTCATTAAATCTTCAAGGAGAGTTTCAATGTTCGATACCTCCACATCCAATGTGGCATCTCTGAATGACCTTGTTGCAAATATCTATAGGAGCCAATGCTTTATATCAAACAGCCAGCATTAACACACAAACAAAACTTTTTAGGTATGCTAATACTTCGTTCGCTTCATTCCTTGTCTTGGTTGTTAAGTTAAGCTGTAAAAGATCTTGTTATGCTAACTGAATGCAGATGCAAAAGGTTTGATACTTTCAAGTCTGTCAGACCACCTAGTACAGAACAACCTATGTAATTTTTAAGTAATTCCCATTGTTTAGGGTTGGAACTAAATAAGTTATAAATTGTTTGAGCTGTTCCAAAATATGTGATGGCTTCCGGTATGCACTCAGTTGTGTCATTTCCACAAAATTGAGAGTATGGCTACCGCATGATGAAAAGTTTGCCATTGAACACTGTTCTAGTATTTTTGCTTGGGTGCCATTGTACTTGCTCGCCATGTTGGCACCGTTGTCATATGCTTGCACCCTGCTGTCACTCAGAGGAATGGAGTGCCCTTCTAAGGTGTCCATGATTAATTGGGTAACTTTGTTCCCATGTTTATTGCTGCAATCTATGAACTTAAGGAATCTTTCTTGTACCTCATATCCACTGTCCTTTGAATTAACATACTTCAATAGAAATGTTGTCTGGAATTGCATCCATAATAACTGCAAAATATTTTGAAGACCTCCTTTCCAGCAAAATATGTTGCTTCACGAAGTTAGAACATTCTGAGATAAACTCATTCTGTGACTGGGGACATAGGTAGGGAATTTCAAGGCATTCACCCCTTTTTTGGTATTCTTCTACCCATAACACATGCTCTTAGAGAATAGAATCCCATCTTGACAGCAGTTCTATCAGACTTAAGAAATTTCCATTGTTTGGATCCTCTATTCGATGTGACTATCAACTAAACGCTAAACCACGTTCCTCCCCAGAAGAATAACATCAATTATATGCTTCAAATGTTGCACCATTTCACTGCTTCAGTTCAGATTGTTGCTTCTAATAATGAGTCAGCTCCTTTCCCAGATGAAAGACGTTGAAGCTCTCTCCAAGCTATATAGCATTCCTTGTGACTATTGCTCCTTCTATGTTCTGAGACCCTAACACTTAGTTTTCCCCACTTTTCACTAGCTGTCCAACCTCCAGGTGATGCTATTTCTGACTTTGAAGCTGAAGCACTTGTGGTGTGTCAGAAAAGTCAACATGACAAAGAATATAATGCTTCTTTCTTTTGACTCCAAACAAGCCAGTCTCTGTTGTGTAGTTCTCCATTAGTGCCTCGAAATTTGAAGACACTTTCTAGGAAAGGTTGACTTTGAGAATTGTTTAGCTAGTGGGATGTGGTTTACAATATAATGATCAAATGCATGTGATAATAATTATATATGTTTATATTTAAAGAACGCATGTATTCGTTAATGAAAACTTTTTGCAATTAATTTGATACGCTTATCCCCAATATCACTGAAATTTTAACTACGTTCAACTTTAATAATAATTAGTTATTAGGAAACATAAATATTAGTACTTCTATTCTTTCAAAATTTGAATTTTTTAAAGAATTTAAACATTTTTCATACCCTATTACTTATTCCGGTATTTATTTCCAAATGGCTTCCTGGAATTCTTGGAAATTGTTGATGGTCTTCTCCAAAAAATCAGGCAATATAAAAGTCTTTAATACTTTGTCTATCAAGAGAAGGTTTTCTCCATGACAAAATTACAGCGAAGGCCGTGACATGTTTGAATCACGTGTCTACTACTCCATTACTTTTCCGAACACAAACAAACTTGTCATTACATTCCAGTAGTTCAGCTTCCTTTTACCAAGGCATCACTTTTGCATGTGTGTACATGTTTTTTCATAAGGACAGAGCCAGGAGAAATTAGCCAAGAAGGTAGAGAGACACCAACTGGAGAACAGTGTCTAAAAAGAAAGAAATTATCATGATGAGCCTCATTGGTAGTAGTTGGGAGCAGAGAGCAAATTGAATGAAGTACTCCAAAAAGAACATCTTTCCAACAAGATTCTGGAAAATTCTATGGCTTTAAAGCTAACAATACTGACTTCCATACTGTCTGACTGTTTCTCTTGCATTGTTCATTTCCTTTAGGGTTGTAAGAGTTGGTTCTACTTTGTACAATTCCTTGTTACTTTAGAAAATTTTGCACTTCCATAGACATGAATTGAGCTCCTCTATCACTGTGGATAGCACCAGAGTTCCAACTAGAAAAAAATAGCTCTTTGAGACATCAAACAATGGTTTGAGAGGTGAAATCAGTACAAGAAAAAACAAAATAGTAATGTGAGTAAGATCAACCACCACTAAAAGGTATTTATTTCAAGATAGCAACTGTTTAAGTCCCACAGAATCCAATGAGATGAATTCCATAGCTTGAGTAGCCAATACAAGGTGTTGGTGTGTAAGATTGCAAAATATAAGTTTTATGTTTTGAGTTGAATTAATGAAGGGTGTAACAGGTAGAATCTCTATGAAAGCAAAATTTGACAACACTAGACATGTTTCAGGGCCATAAAACTTAAATGCCACTGAAGAATCATGAAACCTGGAAGTCTGTCCAAGTATAACATCCAAGCTGAGACACTGCTGATTGTACAACTTTTAAGCATATTGAATGTCAATGGTTTAACCCTTTCATTGCCATATTTTTAATGAAATACACTGCCTATGATTTTCAATTAGTTTTGAAAATAATCATGAATTTGGAAGAATTTAGTCAAATAACTTTCTTGTTATTAAGTTGGTGTTTGGAACATAATTTAACAAAAAGTTCTTACGTAAAATTATAATGGAGTGTTTAAATTTAAATATGAACACTTTAAAACAAATGATTTTTTATCATAGAAACTGGGGCGGTTTCAGGCGGGTTGGTATCAAAAGAGTTAATGACTGAACCATTCCACTTAGCAATATCAGCTTTGATAAAGTTGTCAGTGCTTCCACTGTCAACTAAAGCTTGCATTGACTGATAGTTAATTACAATATTAAGGAGTGTACAAGACAAATGATGTTCCAGTAAAGCTGAAAAACTTAAAGTTGAAAAGATTAATGTATTGGAGATTAGTTTACTACCTGGTTTATAATCGTGTTTTGTGGGTTCATTAGGTAATTTGCACGCCTGAGAAAAATAACATTTTTTTCCTCACATTGGCGACATATAGCATCTCATGCTGGACGTTTTCTGCAGTCATGTCTATATTACCACAAAAAACTTCTGTGAAATAGCAAGTGAAGTAGCTTCCTGCTTGGTGTCCTCCTTTGTAACAACAGTTGTATTTATGAGGATATCCTGATTATAAACGCGAGCACTCTTTAGAGCTAAGGCCAATGCTCTGGCTTGTGATACTACTGTTTCTAAGTCCAGCATTTACTGGTCAATATTATTCCAGAAATAAAAATCCATTATCGAATTTTTCATATACAGTTCAAATGACACTGCTCTGAAGTTGCCTTCTTTAACCAAGAGTTTTAAGGCTTGAAGTAATTGATCCAGGGATTCAGTTGGCTGTTTGCGAGTTACAAGTTGATGTCTTGCAAAAATTTTGTTCACTGGTTTGATATAGATAACCTTTAGGCAATTTGTCGCATCCTCCCAATTGTCACAATCTTCAATAAATTCAAATATTTCATGAGATAGAAAATTTTCAAATGTACATAACCAGTGTTTAAATTCCTGAGAGGTCAACACCATATGAGAAGGAATTATATTGTCATACGAAGTGAGATATCTGTATACGAAAGACTTTATTCAACGAATAATGCTCCAGCTCAACATCCGACTTAAGGGAGAGCACTCGCCCAAAATATGATACATCAATTATTAAAATTGTGGACCCTGACTGGGATAATTTCTACCAACTTTGCAAAAATCATCCTACCCAGCACTCCTTAAGGGGACTCTGTAAATATCACTCCTGCTGTAAAAGGTATTACATTTGCTTCCAACTCCAAACTGCATACACTCAACAACTCCACCCGATCTTTTATGGCAACCTCACATTGCCAAAACTACATCTGAAAAATTAAGCTTTGTCTTCTGAGCTAAAACATGTATTAGCATTGATCAGTTGTTGACCTCTACAAAGCTTAAGTAAGACCCTATTGGAGTAGTGCTCGCATATCTGGGATGGTGATGGTGGTGGTGGTGCTGCTGCTGTACACCAGCTGATTGGAAAAGATTCACTTAACACACTACAACTTCTACATCATAGACTCATTGTTTCTTTTCCCTGCCTCTTCTACCGGTACTACAGTGACCTATGCTCATCTGAACAAGTTATCTGCATATTCCCTTCCAGACATCTCTCCTCATCACCCCTACTTTGTCTCACCTCCTAGTTCTTGCACTAAACACATTACTCAATCATTCCACCCCAGAGCAGCAGCACTCTAATTCCCTCTGTGTCTATATGTTGTCAAACATTGACCTACAGATGTTCAAGTTGAACATCAACTACAACAATCTCGCCAGTCTGGTAGGGACTACAAAATTACGGACATTGCACTTCCTCTTCTGACTAACTTATGAAAAGAGAGCATGAGCATACATACATATATATATATATATATATATATATATATCATCATCATCATCGCTTTTTACGTCCGTTTTTCCATGCTAGCATGGGTTGGACGGAGAGAGTTATTGAGGCAGAAATATATATATACAAACTATAAATTAACAGATATGACGTTAATATAATCAATATTAAACATAATAAGCACTTAATTGAGATTGAAAAACCAATAAACTCACTGACTGGAGTCAAACCACATATCTATCATTTGCTTGGTAACCACATTACCAGTTACTACTACAGCTACACATGCCATCCCTATTTCTCAAGTTAATTATTTTAAAATGTTTATCTACTATTTAACTATAGTATTCAATCTCTGCAAGCATCTCACTTGTTTCTCAGATAATTCCTCAGCCACTTAGTACTATTGTTGCTCATTTTTATCTCAAATTAGTGCTTATAATATTTAATGTTGTTTAATATGTACATGCATCCATCCATATATATATATATAATCATCATCATCATTGTTTTTACGTCCGTGTTTCCATGCTAGCATGGGTTGGATGGAGATTTTTTGAAGTAGTATTTTACAGTCAGATACCCTTCCTGTCATCAACCATACTGATTTTAAGTATTGGAATTATACCACCAAACTACCAAACAGACAGACATTTTGTTTTATCGAGATGTAAACAAACGTCACCAGCTAATTCAGCAATAAATGGTGTCAAGTGATGACAAGCACATGCATGCACACACACATGCATACATACATACATACACACACACACAAGTATATAAAAATATATTTTATATATATATATATATATATATATATCTGCAGTTGTTGGTTACAGTGAAAATGTAACCGCTGCGTATTTCTCTTATTAAGAACTCGATGTGACGTTCCCTGGATGCTGTGGAGAAAGAGATTTGGTTCCTTGGTGATAGCTCTCAGGTATTCATTCCAAATAATTGCGTTATTATTTTGTGTGAGGTCACAAAGTAAAATATAGAAATCAAACAATACAATGAAGCATTAAGAATTTAATCAGGCAACATACAAATGTTTCCGGGCCCTAGCTCATAGAAGACCAAGTAATATGAATTAATATAAGTTTTGATTATATATATATACATATATATATATATATATAATCAAAACTTATATTAATTCAATACCTACCACTACATTATGACCTCAACTGATTCATTCAGTCTTTCTACCAGACTGGTAGGTGTGTCTAGTTGGAAAAACACTTGAACTGATAAACTCTGCAAATGTCTGGGAGGAGCGTGAGGAAGAAGTGTCAACACATTTAACGATGAGGGGGAAGTGATATTTCTTATCAAACAGCAGAAGAATAGATATATGTTTTGCTGAGGCGCAGAGACAAAGCAAAATGGTTTTTAGAAAGGTTTAACTCATGATCAAGCAATCAGGAGTTGAATATGGTCCTTAAGTCTTCGGCAAAATGTCATCATAATGTTATTAGCAAGTAGCATGGACTCATAAAGTTCAAGGGGTCAGAATTAAATGGACGAAATATGAATTTGGCTCTGTATATATCAGTTCATCATCATAAGTGCCCTAACACCGATACACTTCATAACTACAGTGGACACATAGTGACTGCAGTAATATTATCTTGATGTGGAAATTGGAGTCTCATTTGTATAGGTCAGTATAGCTTGTCACGGCCGCCGCCGCAGTGATTTATTGACTGACCAGTAGAGAATGTGAATAAAACTATTATTAAATGTTATCTTACAGTTTTGTTTATCATGGACTGAATTTACAATTATCTATATGAAGGTCAATCCAACTAGTTTCATCTTTCATTAAAGATTTATCAGGTATTGCTTACTTCACCTTCTTTCTGACGAAATTAAGAAGAATAGACCTTCTTATGAATAATGTAAATGAAATATTACTAACATTAAGACATTTACATAATGAGACAAGATTGAAAGCCAGGATTTATTAAAATATCAGGATTATGAATAAATATGTCCATGCAAGTCATATATATGATATGTTTAATAAATACATATTTAATCTCACAGTGAAAATATGACCTGGGAACAAACTACAGTAGCTTTAGCAGCTAGGAGTAGAGATCAATCTAATTTGTTTCCTCCTCACTTCTAGCTACCAAACTTCCTGTGTTTTATACATGAGTTATATTTTCACAGCAAGATTAAATATATATGTGAATCAAACGTATCATATATGACTTGTATGTGTGTGTGTGTATGTATGTGTGTGTGTATGTATGTATGTATATATATATATGCACACGCTTTACAGAAACATGTATATGTTTAATAGTTACAAATGGAAAAAGTAATTCTGTAGTTTAATTAGGTTTTGGGAATGAAGTAGTATACATGTAGAGACTTGTATACAGTTGTAATTGAATTAAAGATGGTAGACGAGGAGAAATAAAAGAGAAGTTGATAAATCTTTCTAAAGACAACAACTATGTTGGTGGGAAACAAATGGTCAGTCTCATTAGAAACTTAATTGGAAATTCAAAAAAGTCAGCTTCAAATTACCTCTTTAACTCTTAACATCCTGTAGGACCTAATCCCACACGGTACCACGTCATCAAATTGACATGAATTATTGAACTATA
>JAOPJM010033683.1:0-15246 GCA_027124095.1 Muusoctopus leioderma
AACTGCATATACTGGGCGATGTTATTGATCCAAGTTGCTTCTTCAGACCTTCAGTTTTTTAAATGAATTTTCAAACAGTGTAGAACCCTATTTATGTGCTGTGGGTAGGGGGGAGTTTGCGTAGGGAAGGGGTAACGGTTGCATTGTTGTTGTGGTGAGGGGGTGTAGGTTTGTATTTTGCGCAGTGTCTATTTTTAGAATTATGGCTTATTGCTCAGGGGTAGTAGTAGTGTGTGTAGGTTGTTTGTTCGTATGCCATTGTTATAACAAGGTAAGAAGGAATCTTTTTTGTAGGGTAGTAGTTATCTAGTGTAGGTAGCGGTGTGAGTTTAGTTAGTGTGTGGTAGGAGGTGGCTTGTATGCGGGGTGGTAGTGGTGTATAGTAGTAAGCTGTTATGGTAAGGGGGGTGTGGAGTTCGGTAAAGCTATATTTAGAAGTTGTCAAAAGTAAATTTAGTTGTATGTTTGCAACGTATTAGGATTTCATTTAGTCTATTGATTACTGGGTTATTGTTTTTAATTATCTCGAAGGTTTATGTGTATATATATATATGTATATATGTATATATATATATACACATATGTATAGATAGATATAGATATATACATTTATATATATATATGTATATACATTCATACACACACATACACACACACATATATATACATATATATATATATATCGTGTGTGTGTGTGTGTTTGCATGTGTGTGTGTGTGTGTGTGTGTTTGCGTGTGTGTGTTTATAAGTGTTATTACGTAAACGGGAATTCTACGAACAAAGTAAAAGAGAATTCCATTCCTTTGACAGAGTAAATATATAATATATAGGGTTATAGTACCATCATACAGCATTCCGTTTCCCGGAGTTTCATGCCTGTGTCTTTGGACACTCAGCTTGTAGAACGTATACCTCATTGGTTTGTAGTTTATCAGGGCGGCTCATCGTGTTGTTGACTTCTGGTTTGTCTTGCGTACGGGTTGGTGATAACTGGATTTCGGTGTTTTCATATATTTACGTTTAGTATGGCTCGATAGTTCTGCTAAGGTTGAACAGTTAAAATTTATGCCCGTAACGGCACTTGGAGATTAACTCTAACTTCTGTTCAACGTTTCTGTAAGGATGAAGTATTTTTCGTCAGTGCAGAGGCTATAGAAATTTACTCAAGAGGTGTACTTATTGCTGAAGTGCAGTACAGGCTAAGTGACGTTGATGTTGTCAATATTGAGATATTTTATGTCCCATATCTTGCTTGATAATGTTGTGATGTTTCATTTGTCTGTACGTCTAACGGCAAACTAATGGTTTAAGTACCGACTCTTGAATGTGTCCTTATATATTTCGATATATGATTTAGGTTGTTGTATCTCTTCTGAGACTGACACCGTAGCTTGGTAGATCAGCGATTTCTGTTTTGCATAAAATCGCGCTAGGTATTACATTTTATTTAGCCAAGCGATTATTTGGATAACTTTCCACGGAATTAATGTCAGGGTTCTTGGGCTCAATAGGTGTTTTGCGGAATCTACTACCCGTCATGATGTTCCCGATATTATTCTTGCAACTGCAGCTACATTTTGAGTCTTTCTTGTTAAATAGTCTGGTATATTTGTGCCCTTTTGGAAATATTTCCGGATCAGGAAGTTCTTGACAACATTGGATTTCATATTAAGACTATATGGAGGGTTTGAACCAGGTCATGATGTGATTATGGTTGTTGTTGGGGTTTATTTCAATTGTTGCGACTGGTTAAGGTTTGGGGGTAAACTTTAAATGTTTAATCTAAATTCCCTCTCTCTCTATATATAAATATATATATGTGTGTGTGTGTGTGTAAAAGCACACACACACACATAAATATTTATTTAATGTTGTACAAAGGGAGGGTCATTTTGCCAATAAAAACAACGCACTGGTTGTACTTCACTATTTTTATTATTATCAATTAACTAGTTAACTAATCATTGTTTGATCAATCGTTTGATTAATCAATCAGTTAGTTCGTCAGAGTCCTTTCACCACAGCCTGTGACCTTATCGATGACGTACCTTAATCTGCACCTCTGTGTGCTAATATGCACTTCCTTTTCGCTCTATGCTAGTTTCGCAAACTTAGTTTCACAAAATTATTTTGTGAAACTTACACAAAGCAAAGTGGAGGGGCACATTAGCACGGAGAGATGCAGATGAGGGCACGGAGAGATGCAGATGAGGGCACGCCGTCGACAAGATCATTGGCTGTGACGAAATAACTCTGACGAACCAATTAATTCATTAGTCAAACGACTGATTAAACATTGATTAGTTAAAACGCTTGATTAATTAAATAGCCAACTTGTTAATTGATAATAATAAAAGTAGTGAAATACAACCAGTACGTGTGTTTTTATTGGCAAAATGACCCTCCCAAATTACAACAGTATCTATTTTAACTTTTCACATCAAGAATCTTGCACAACAAATACAAAACGAAGTATTTATGATCAGAAAAAATAAAAAAACGTTTTACAGTTACTTCGAAGTTTCGGCAGCCTCATTTCTCAAAATGCGAGTTCAAATGTAGGAGGCTCTACTCATATACTTAAAGGTAATTTGTGGATGGAATGCAAACAGTATCTTCAAGGTGACGTTTTGCTGAAGTGTAATCTTGTTGCATTGATTCGAGAATTATAGAATTCAAAGGTTGGTGAAAGAATAAATTTAGAATAGATTGTGGGTTGAGGGGGCTTTATTAGATAGAGGATGGGTGGCGAAAAGAGGAAGGAGAGGTAGAATGATTTACTGGTAGAGAATAGCTACATATTTTTATTTTTAGACAATTGGAATTTTTAGAAACCAATGTCCGTCAATGACTACGCTAACAATGGCTGCTTCTCAGTGGGAGCCTTGCTTTCACCGAAATCATTCTTGCGTGAAGCTCTGAGAGCTATTAATATGATATGACAAAGCAAGATGTGTGGTCAGTATATATACTTACTGACTGGCCTCTATGTGTGTGTGTGTGTGTGTGGGTGTGTGTGTGTATGTGTACACACACACACACACACACATACATACATACATACATACATACAAACATACATACATACACACGCACACACACATACATACATACATACATATATAGAGGTAAAAAAACAAGAAAACAACAACAATAGACAACAGTATATTATATATATATATATATTAGTACCTACATTAAGTAGCCACTTCAAATAAATATAACCCTTCAATAAATAAATCCTCCTGCCCAACGATTTATTTTTACCCAGCATGCCCTGCGATTAGCCAAATCTAAAGTAAACAAACATATCTCTGATGACTGGGAATTGAACGCTTATTGACTTGCTCAATAAGATCGGATAATGGCCAAGAAACAATTGTAAGATTACTTGTTTACGTTGTTGTTGTGTTTTTCAATATATTAGCTCTTTTATTTAATATAAAATACAGCGCTCTACATACATGTTTTGTGCATAACTCACCGTAATTATACATATATATATATACAGAGTGAGAGAGAGAGAGAAAGAGAAATATATATACACACACATTACATAATATATATATGCATATACATATATATACATATGCATATACATATATATACACATATATATACATATATATATAGACACACACACATATAACACATACACACACATACACACACACACACACACACACCCATATATATATATATGTATATGCATATGTATATATATGTATATGCACACACACACACATATATATATATATATATGTGTGTGTGTGTGTGTGTGAATGCGTGTGATATGTATGAGTCAATGTATATGTTACACATGTATATCAAAATTGTACATGGCAATATGTACAGGCACAATGCTAAAATTGTAGTTTTTAATACAGGAAACAAGAAGCTACCATGAACAAAAGATGTGTATTGCTAATATGCAGAAAGGAAATAGACAGAAGAACGAGACTGTGTGGGCAGTGTAAACAATTGGTACATCCATGTTGATGTTAGTATACGATATCCTGGAATTTACTAACAATATAAGCAACAATAAACTAGTAGTATGTCTCTGCATTGTGTCCGTAGATTAAAACTTCATTTGCCGATACATTTCTGCTACCTAGCAATATAATCACTACTATAATTAATGATAGTGATAGTAAAATAGCTTAGATTAAATAATGGGTTGTAGAATTTAAATGTATTATTCAAGATTCATTATCACATAAAAGCATATGAAAAGCCCGTGTGAAAGCATATCGCAGCGTGATGCTAAATAATAGTGATAATAATCGGATGCACAATGTGTGGATATGCAATAATTGGAAACAAACAGATTAAGTTTGAACCATAAATGGTGAGGTTTATTAATTTAGAAGAAAATTGTATACAGCAAAACCGAGTCATTGACTGAGTATGGAAGGCATTAATCAATGGATGCATTATAGGTGACAACATAGTTGTGAGCATGAAAATTGAATTTGTGATAAATACTGAGCTAATTCTGAAGAAGACATAGTTAGGTCAGACTTGTGAACTATTGAATATTTCTGTATCTGGAATCATGTTTAATGTTTATAACATATAGATATGCTTCAACCACATTGTCATATTTGGGGTTATGATCCACAATATTTATTTTTGTAGAAGAAGCAATTCAAGAGTAACAGTTAATACCGATATTTCGAAACATGATTTCACTTTGGGTCAAAGTGTAGTTTCAGCCTTTACCATTTTACTGCAAGGGTAAATGTTTGAAGAATACTTAACTGCTACAAATATTAAATATAATTTCACATACAGAGGTAGTCGTACTGCAAGGTATTTCATTTACTTTTGTTCAATAACATTGAAATGTCATGTGTTTAGATGTTTGAGATTAGTTGCTGTTAATAATATGATAAATGTTCTGACAATTAATCTCATCTTCAGTCATGAAACATTTTGAATATTCACATCAACACTACGTTTCGATTGATTTGATCTGTGATTGTCAGCAGGAGTCATTTTCCTGGATGTGTACATAGTATACGACTGAATTCAAACCAGAACCCTTATGCCTAAAATAAGGGTAATAATCACTCTGTTCCTCCAGGCTACCGATACATTTACATGATTAAGGGGGAATACAATTATTGATGTGTACAATATTTCTGCAAACATGATAAATATAAAATTCTTTGTGCTCAAATTTGAATTTCCACATTTGTTTAGAATCTCTAACGCTGCTATTTTTTACGGATAAGTAAGAGGACAACCAGATAAGGATAAAGAGATTTTTTTTTTTCATTCTCACAAACACTCTTAATTTGTTTTCTAATTTAACGAAATATCTATTTAATAAAGTTTTTATCCACAATCACCTCGTATTGCACAACTATTTTTTTTAAAATTCAATGATGGAGATTATTTAACGAATGATAGGTGAATCACGATTCTAAAAGATAGTGTTAAGTATATAAGAAAATATCATATGCATGAATTTCTATAGTTTCCATTTCATCTATTAAGTTGTTTTAAATACTGATATTTCTATTAAATACTGATAGTTTTATTCAAGATAACTTCATATTTCTATCTATCAAAGCTCTGTCATTGTAAGGTAATTTGTTTTAATATTTACTATTTGCAATTTACATCATGGAATAGCTATCTTAGCTATTTCAGAACACACGAGATCTGTTATATTCAATTTTCGTCAACTTCTTGAGTAGACAACATTTTCGTTGCATATCTGTGATCTGATCACTGACACAATTCTACTCTAACTGTTGGATATTAGTTACTGGGCAGTTTTTATATGGGGGGGGCGTTCTTTTTGTTATTTTTTATTGTTTGTTGAACCTTCGGACATACGAATCTGTTACATAGTTATTATTTGACCTGACAAAATGGGCCGCCATTAGTCACATGTAGGTTCAATTCTTCAGTTTCTTTATTAACTTGTATGTTTTATTACTATCATTCCTTTTACTTCTTCCTTCTTTTGTCATGGTGGTTAGTTTTGAACGTATGGAGACGTCATCTGCTATGTGTATATAAATTATGTTGACATATTCTCTTATTGAAATTAAATTCTTCCTAAGTTGATGTATTTCACCGTATGGTGAAATAAAGTAGGATGGGGCAAATAATAATTTGGAAATAATAGAATAGATAAAATAGAACATATATGTATATATCTGCATACACACACCCCTGTAGATACCCAACCCACACATATATATATATGTATATCCATATAAATACTTATATATGTATACACACATACACAAATCTATATGAGTATAAAACTGATCTAAGAGAAGAGAGAATAAATATATATATTTCTTCACTATGGTGCATTGGTGTTACCCCATTTGGACTTACGGTTGAGACTGGATTCGTAATCTCGAGTGTAAACTGATTCAGTTACTCGTCTTAGTATTGTATCATAAATTATGTAGATATAATATCCATACTGGGTCAAATGATTGAAACATGATGTTTATCTAGTGCATGTTGGTACAATATTTATGTAGGTTTCTTTCCAGTATAGTTATTCGAATGCTCACTGAATCTTTCACCTATACTCCGAGTTGTTGTCTCTCTTATGTAAGTTTCAGGCAAATTTGCACATGTTCCTTTTTTGCATCTTACACTACATTTCTTCCTTTGCAGTTGATATGTTGCTTTGTCGCACACATCACACAATTCTTTTACAGATGTGCCTGCTAAATGGGTAGGAGTTATAGATGATCAATGATAGATCTAGTTTTTTTTGTACGACTTCAATATTGAGATTCGTTTCTCGGAGAATTTTCTTAAAACTGTTAGCAAATACATTACTGTGCGTGATATTTACAAACATTACATTAACAAACTTATTGTTATTATATCACGTACTGGTCTTGGCTATTTTATGATTAACTCTAACTATTTTATTCCAACGTTTTTATCGTGTAGAGGGCATATTCCATCTGCACCACGTTTTAAATGATATTTTCAAACTTTTTCTTCTCTCTGTTTTCCACTCTGAGCCTATCGTTTGTGGGTAAGTAAATAACTGCATTTGAAAAGTAAAGTATTCAATGTGCTTTCACCGTTCATGGAGTTGGGATATTTGTGACACATGCCTTATTAGTTTTCTGAGGTCTGCCATTAGGATGTTCGATTTGGCAATTTCCGTCATAGCAGAGTCTTTCCAGATTACTAGAAGATTCACCACGGGTTTCCTGTAATGTTAGTGGAGTATGTACGGTTTGGGTATTCCGTAAATAATTCAATGTGGATATTATATCTACACATCCTTATGATAAAATACAAAGACAGGAAACTGAATTCGTTTGCATAGTTAAGTTCAAATGGGGTAATACCAATGCACCATGCACCATACTTAAGAAATACATATATTTCCTCCTCTCTTAGATCAGTTTTATACTCATATAGATTTGTATATGTGTGTGTGTATATATATATATATATATGTATGTTTGTGTGTGTGTGTGTGTGTGCATGTGTATGTGTGAGTGTGTGCGTGTATGTGTGTATACGGATATAAATATATATATATATATATATAGCTCCGATGCCGCAAGCCGAGAGGAGTTATCTCCTCGTTTTGACATATATTTGTGCTTATAAGCGCAGACGCCTCGCGGAGATGCTCTCCCAGGCTAAAACACAGCTGTTTTGCTTTTCAAACAGACGCATATATTTTCAAGATGCGTAGGTGAAATTCATTTAATTGCTGTTTCACATTGTCGCCCCAAACTTATTTAATATATATATATATATATTTAAATATATATATATATATATATCACCAGCATCAGCATCATTTTTTCGTCCGCTTTGCAATGCTGGCAGGAGTTGGATGGGTGGTCATTTCTTATTCGGAATTACTGCCCTTCTACATGGATAGGGTACCATGTCTCGCTTGCACATTCCATTTTTAGCGTGGTTTCTACGGCTGGATACCTTCCTTATCCCCAACAACTTTACAGAGTGTACTGGGTGCTTTTTATCATGTGAACGAGATATTACGATATCTTTTTTTGTCAGTGGGTGGTAGGAGGTTAGGGGAATATTTAATCTTGTCTGTATGCCCACTAGCTTTTAGTGCTTTATTATATTATGGTGCAACTTTGTTTGAGATTTCTTTATGAGACGACAGATGAAAGTTTCTTCTACTGGTATTATTAATTAGGTTTTTGAAAACTATGGGCAGGGGAAGGAATCTATATTATTATATATAAGCTTTTCGTGTTAGGTTCACAATATCCCTTATATTTTCTGTAGTAATGTTGAGAATAACATTTAAGAAATTTACAATATGCAAGTTAGTGGTAATTGTTATTTTCAGGCTAAAATTATTAAAGGTGTTGATTAAATTTTTCATAAGTTTATCTAATGTATGTCTGTTAGCATGCTGTGATATGGTTAACCCATCATCTCTGTATAGGCCTGAGACTGTGGTAGTGAATTTCTTTTTAAGTGTGTCTAGGATATACAGACTGACAAAATCACATATTACTGTGCTGTCGAACAATCCCATGCTGACATCGAACGAACTCGTAGGGCCTGTTATTTTTAACTAATGGTAGAAGTTATCGTAATGTGTACTTAAAATGGTAGGAGTTGTTGTAATGTTTAGAGTTGTCGTAGCGTTCAAGTCTACATTTGAAACAAAAGTATGAATGCAGATATAAAGACATCGATGAAAGAGAATCAAACTGAGTATCCTGGCATAAAGTAGGATTTATGAAGAATATTTTGAGTTATGCTGAAAGTTTACCCATGTACTGGTACTAGATATAATATCAATTCAACTCTGAGTATATTACTCCATGAGTTATGAAATACAATCACCCACAGACAGCTTATTTCACTCATGTTACCTGAAGATAATTTCATTTACTCTTTGTTTCACAAGAATATTATATTCTATTTACAGCAGGAGAGAGAACATTCTTTTAACTTACTAACATCAATACTCTATTATTCGTGAATGTGTAAATAGAATTGTCAAGTCAAATCTGACTTCTGTCTGGTGGTCTTGTGGAACATCCAAATACAACAAGGCTTTCCTAGCACATTACGAAGATGGTTTTCCATTGCCTTCTTCTACTGTTATCTATATGGTAGAGATATAAAGTAAAATGAAACCAATATGAAAATATACATAAATAATATTTAAGAATAAGTTCTGCACCAGCAGAAGTTATAGTACACAGAACTGTAAGAATTTGGTAGAGCAGTTTTGAAGGTTACCCATGATTTTCTTTACTGACCCCCGACTCTTAAACTAATAATTCATTAAAACCAAAGTATGATGTATGTTAATCTGTTATGAGGACAGGAAATATCAGAAGAATGGCTCCATTCAAACTGCTCACATTAAACTGAAAACATTGCCTGTCGTATAGTAATGTCTATTGTTAATGTAGAATGCCAGTAATATTGTATTTACTCTTCAAATTCAAGTAATTGTATTCAATAATTCTTTAGGTTCTACTACAATTGTTCTATATTCTTGTTCAACAAAGTGGTCGTAGTTTACAGAGGTATTTTTTCTATCAATATCTACCAATCTTTTAACAGTGCCATTTGATTTTGGTTTCATTAAAAACATAAGAAATTTTAACAGACAAATTGATAAATAGGCGCATAAGTGCAGGCATGGCTGTTTGCATAAGAAATTCGCTTCGTAACCACGTGGTTTTGGGTTCAGTCCCACTGCGTGGCACCTTGGCCAAATGTCTTCCACTATAACCTTGAGCTACCTTGTGAGCCAATTTGCTATATGGAAGCTGAGAAGAAGCCCATCGTATGTGTGTGTGTTTGTGTCTCTCTATATGTATCTTGTTTATGTCCCATAACTTGGCGGTTCGGCAAAAAGGGATTGATAGAATAAGTACCAAACTTAAAAATAAGTACTGGGTCAATCTGATCCACTAAAACCCTTCATGGCTTTACCTCGACATGGCCGCAGTACAATGACTGAAACATGTAAAAAAAGTAAAAGAATAAATAACAAGAGTTATTGTTAATAAGATTATAATTTTTCAGACTATTGACTTCATCTTTAGAGATAATACATATTTGCAATATTTTCAGCTACACTATGTTTCAATCAGTTTGATCTCTGATTGTCAAATAGTGTCTTATTCCTGGATCTGTACATAGTTTAGAAAAAAAGGTTCAAAACTAGTCTAGAAATATACACACAACAGCAATAAGACAGACACCTGATGACGATTGAAGATCCCACTGATCGAAACATGAAGTAGATGTAAATTATTGTAAAAATAAAAAGTCTTTAAAGATGAGGTTAACAGTTAAAATAATTATAATCTAAATTTCCTTATTGTTATCCACTTGTTGAAAAGATATGAAATCTAAGGGAATCCGAATGAGCCTAATTTTACACTGTAAAAACATAGCTGTCTGCAATTTATTTTCTGCTACGTTGTTGGAAAGTTGAACATTTTGACAAAATATCCAACTAAATAGACAAATCAGATCAAGAGACGTGTTACTCATAACAGCCATGCAACCTAAAATTAGTGTGTATATTTCGTTATTTAAAGAGAAATCTGAGTAAAAATGATGAAAGCAGCTATAATGATTTTAAAAACTCAAAACATGAGAATTCTTTGTTTGTAAGGGAGATAACTATGAACTGTCAAGGGACATAATTTATAACACGCCACTGCTGATTTTACTGGTAAAATAGGAATTTGATGTTTTAAAGGCAAATCAAGTTGATTTTCGTCTTACTTAATTGCTAATATTTTGCAAAATGAACGTTATAATTTTCGGGGAATATTTTTTTTAAGGTTATTTCATTTCATTTCATAATCTACAACATAAAACAGCAGAATTCTATACTAAGTATCCTACATAAAACTGAAAATTTCTAACATTGACACAAGGTCACAAATTTCGTGGGGAGACAGAGTTGATTAATTCAACACCAGTACGTGACTGGTACTTTATTTTATTGCTTCCGGGTGGATGAAAGATAACGTTAACCTCGTGGGAGTTGTATATAATTAAAACTAATTAGTATTCAATATACTTTGATTGCTTGTGACAGTGATCAGTTTTCATTAGATTTACAGCATTAAACTGCATGCTAACCATTTGTTTTGTATCATAAAATGAAAAGTTGGTTTTATTAAATCTACAGCAACAAAACAGTAGATTAAATACCGCAGTAAGACCACTTATTACTTCCAAATATGGGGATGTGGTTGCAATATTTCCATATATGGTAATGTAGTGACTATATTCCCAAATATGGTGATGTGGTTGCAATGTTTCCATATATTGTGATGTAGTTGCAATGTTTATATATATGGTGATGTAGCTGCAATGCTTCCATATATAGTAATGTGGTTGCAATATTTCCATATCTGGTAATGTGGTTGCAATGTTTCCATATATAGTGAGGTGGTTGCAATGTTTCCAGGTCTTTCTATAATACATATGTATTAGAAAAATTACTAAAGATGAGTTGTAAGGTTCAATTAGGCTATGGGCCATACTGTATGACTCTAGAAATTGTATCATTTCTAAATAAAGTAGTTATTGAAACAAAACCAACTATATTCCCTGCAGTTCCTCTGAGGCAATGATGGTATTCCAGCCGTTATCTTCAAAATCCCTACTCCTATCCTAAACAAGCTTTTCAGCCTTTTCTTTACTATACACATCTGCTCAATCATAGAAGCATACAACTAGGTTATGCTCTATATCCTAGGAAAAACACATTTTCTTGCTTGTTAATAACAGCTCCTATTACTTCCACTGTAACACTTCCAAAACCGATAGAAACAAATTTTCCTACACTTCTTTAGTGCCATCAATTTGGCTTACAAAAATCCAGGTCCAGCAGTGATCATTTTCCTATATCACATATATATCAATTCTAATAACTAGATCAAGTTTCCTCACAGATCATATCATATTGACTCATCAACTTAGTCATTCCCCAAATACCCATTCTTTCATCAATGACCACCAACACCCTCTCCTTACACATCATGAAGTCTTCCAGTATTCTGTCCATTGCTCATATCAGCTGCTCCCACCACACCATTCATCCCATTCTTCCTAACTTTCCCAAACAACATTCATTTAAATATCAAGTTGTTTAATTTAATACAGAACTAAAGACCCAGATCTTTAAAGTAGACTTAACAGCTCCACAATTCTTCCTGAAAGCCTCATCTTGTACCTATGTATGTGATGCTCTAAAAAAAGCTTTCAATTGAAGGGAGAGGAGTTATACTGAGCAAGTGGTAGGAAAAAAGAGAGAGAGAAAGAGCAGTGCTTAACAGAGGGAGGTGGTAACGGTCAGCAAGAGGAGAAATAAGGAACACTATGTAGACGTAATTCCACACACACATATCTTCATATGTAAAGTGTAGGTCATGCTTTCAGTTGAAGAGAGGAGTGTTTAACAGAGGGAAGTGGTAATGGTGAGAGAGAAGAAATATGGAATGCTATATATATACGATATATAATTACATGCACAACACATACACACAATGTGATATAGTGAGGACTGTAGTAGTTTGTTGCTAAAGTAGTGGGGTTATAGGTAGGGATGTTGGTTAATGGAGGTGGTGGTAGTGGTAAGGAGGCGACTTTATTGAACTAAAATTTACTTTCTCAAAAATCCTCAATCATTTAACGTATACACATTAGTGCAAGTAACTGCCGTCTACAAGACAACGAAGACTGAACCTTTTATATTTTTTTGATCTTATGAAATATGGACAGTGATATACGACAAGAGCTAACAAGAGAGAGAATGAGAAGGTATTGGGAATGGGTAGAGCAGAGGGATGAATCACTAGAACAAGAATGGGAGCAGCAGCAGAGAATAAGAGAAAAATATGAATGAAAGAGAACACATTGAGTATTTACAACAGATGAAAGAGATCAAGATGGGAGAGAAAATATGAATTAAAGAGAACAAGAAAACTGGAATCACATAATTGAACCTTACAACATTGGTGACACAAATATTCTATGTAATGATTACATCATTGTGAAGCCTTTAGGTTTATAAATCAACTTCTAAATTGCTTCCAGAATGGAGAAGTTATGCTCTCTCAACTACAGCCTTATACAGAAGAATTGATTTTTTTTTTCATGAAAATAAAATTCAGAATTCATCTCTTTCTGTAAAAATATTAGGTGATACAATTGTGCTTTTTCCTTTGCTTCATTTAGAGCAAAAATAAGTACACCTGAAGGACAAATACCTTATTGTTTCAAAGTTCAGGGACAAACTTACCATACAGCTTCTATTCTTCACCCTGAAAATCAAAACCCACAGTATGGTCAGTTACATATAGTAGACGCTAATGAAGCATTGCAACACCAGATGAGAGCTCCTCAAAATGCTCAATGTTTAGGTTAATGTAACAGATATCATTCAAAACGTTATTTATCATTATAATCCATATGTTCAGTTATATAAAAACATGCATTCAGTGCAGTTAGAAGAAGCACATGCAATCCAAGACAATGTTCCTATTCGTAAAGTAAAATTTTATTTCAGATGAAATCCGGACATTAGGCGGTACAATTTTCCAACGAGCAATAAAATTGCTGCTGTATTTATTGGTGAAAACGGAACTCCTCTAAAAATGCCCCCCCCCCCAGCTGCTGCTGGTTCTCATTTTTCAGCTGAGTGAACTGAAGCAATGTGAAATAAAGTGCCTTGCTCAAGGACACAACGCACTGCCAGGTCTGGGAATCGAACCCACATCATTACAATCATGAGCCCAATTGCTTAGCACATGTAACTTCAGAAATATTGCACAACCTCCCAGCCTCCTCCTTCATAGGTTAAGAGTAGTGCTGTTATTTCAGAGATATTATGACAAAAATTCATTCCAACACCAATATGGCAATAATCTTCTGAATGAAATATTTTAGTAACCAAACAAAAATCTCCTTTACTTAGTAAAAACAGAACAGGGATGAGATTTTCCAAACTCTTGTGATGAATCAGTCTTATGGTAATTTTAAAACATCAGAAACTACAGACAGTGACGATGATGTATATACTACTCATTTAAATATAATTTATACAAGCCAGCAAGGGACCCTCTATGTTCACTCAACCTACTAGAAATAGAAACCAAATTTCCTTCAAATCACACCCTATCTTAAATAAGAAGACACATTTTTTAGGGCCTGCATGCACTTAAAATTGTAGTTAACAAACAACGTATTTAATTATTATATGTGGCAGTGTGCCGTATAGAAAATCAAAAGGGCCACATGACTGTACTACGATGAACAATCCATAAAAATATCCGAGTATAAAAATTAACTATATTTAAGTTTATATCAATGGTAATTCTACGGTGGAAATCTTTAAATAACTCAAAGTGTGTTATTTTTTTCTACCTGAAACTATCTAACTGTTTAACATTCGTATTACGCGTGCCAATAAGCTTGTCATCTCTATATAAACCTCACTGTAATAAGGAGCCCGTCATCTCGATATAAACTACACTTTAAAAATTGCACTTATAATGTAATATATGTAAGATATATTGGTTGATAAGTTTAGAAATTTACACAGAGTCTATGATACCCATCACTACATCAAAAGAATTAGCATAATTCTTCTTAACCTATGAAGCGTTATCGTAAGAACGCAATAATAATCTTCAGGTAAATATGATTATTTTGGTATCAGAAGAATCACTGATATTTACTTAGCAATGTTTAATTACCGAAGGATAACATTGAATCATATTAAACTGGATAAATTCATACAGATATTTATTATTAATACAATTGTTACAATTAATAATAGAAATAGTGTTATTTCATAACGGTCAAATGGTTGTTTGTATAATTTTAAGAATACCAGTGTCCCAGACACATTTACTCAGACTCAAAATAAGTCAAATAGTTTTGTTTATGCAAACATACGGAGACAGTACTAAATATATAGAATAGAGTTAACTGTATAAATGAGAACAGTAAAAGAACTGATGTGTTCACAGATGTTTATTCAGAGTTTCGCATTGTTCGAAACAACATTCATCTTCATTTTTAAAAATCTTATTGGCTGAAGCAATACTTTCGCATGTAAGATTTTTTAAAGAATAAAGGTGAATATTGTTTTGAAAATTCGCCGCATATATATAGATATAAATACATACACATATATATACATATACATATACATATATATATATATATATATATATATATACATAATTATATATATTT
>JAOPJM010034061.1:0-15242 GCA_027124095.1 Muusoctopus leioderma
GATCGACTTCAAGGCGGTGCCCCAGCATGGCCGCAGTCCAATGACTGAAACAAGTAAAAGAGTAAAAGAGTAATATAGTTATCCCTTTGTGGTTGATAAAATAGTTGCAATAATAATACTATATACTAAGTGAGAAACTATATCACTCATAATAATTGTATTTGACACTAATCTAAAGAAATCAATATATAGCAAACCCTCTGTTTAATGGTCCCTGATTTAACGGATTTTGGATTTAACGGTCCGAATAATAACAATACAAATCTGTATAACCACAATCGTCACAGCAAAATAATCTTCAAGTGTGCTGTCAAAAATAGAAATAAAAAATTAGATATCCTTTCTTATAATTTAATAATTTTATATTGTGCACTAGTGTATATTGTATTAAAGATTTTTTAACGTTAATAACAATAAAATATGGCCCCGAAATTACCTTCGATTTAACGGACACACCTTCTCCCCTATTAGTCCGTTAAATTGAAGGTTTACTGTACTTTAAAAGCTTCTCAACACATATGGTCACTCACTGACTTTCGAACCCAATCTATGGTGACCACAATGTTGGTGCTTCTAACAGGATTCAAGACCCAAGGGTGAGCTGAACACAGCATTGCGAACCACCAAAACACTCATCACGTTTACAGTGATGTTGCAATGAGTCACACAGTGATACCTGTTGTTGTTACTGTTGTTTACCCCAAGTCATCTCTGATTAATCAGACCTATGGTCAAAGGTAACCCAGATATAACCATCCCATCATTTTTCAGATACGGTATACCTAACACCATATTATCCAATGTGCTTCCTGCCTTTTTTAACATGGTGTGATGTGACATGAGGGAGATTTGACTGCTATTTCTAGGAAGTTGAGCTGGCAGTGTTACTTGTGTTACGGCTAGGTGAACTGGGCTAACTTCGTCATTGATATAGTAGTTCTCATCCTGTAATCAATACTACACTAACCACTCGGCTAGTTGTCCCATACCCTATCCTCTCAGCAATACACAAGGCCAGAAATTTTGAGAGAGGGGTAAGTCGATTAAATCGACCCAAGTACTTAACTGGTACTTTATTTGTCGACCTCGAAAAGATTGAAGGCAAAGTTGACCTCGGCGAGATATGAAATCAGAACGTAGATCCTGAATAAATACCTCAAGGCATTTTGTCCGACGCTCTAACGATTCCGTCAATAAAAATAATAATTGTTTCTTTATTTGCCTCCAAGGCGACGGATGAGAGGACATTGCAAGGAACAATTACAAAAAAACAAAACAGTGTGGTGGTGGTGGTGGTGGTGGTGGTGGTGGTTGTGGTGGTGGTGGTGGTGGTGGTGGTGGTGAGTTACATAGAATCAAGTATGATAAAACAGGCATGAATGACAACAGTATAAAAGGAAAAGAAATGAAACAACTCAGTCGGGGGATAACCATCTGGATTATTATTATTATTACCAAGAGTAAAGCCCTCTCCTAGCTGTATTCTCTGGCCTACATGCACATGCTGGGAGTAGGCCCATCCATTCGGGTCATACTCATTCCTCTCACCATACTTTCAGCAAATTTACTGGAAGGCGGCACCTCCTTCTCCATTCTCTCTCTCTCTCTCTCTCTCTCTCTCTCTCTCTCTCTCTCTCTACCCTCTCCTTCCTCTCCATGTGGAACTTGAAGAAGTTGATGAGGCCGAAGTGGAAAGTGTCTATTCTCAGTCTTTTCTATCTTGTTCACTATATAATCAATTTCGCCATAGCAACCAGACAGAGGAAAACTGCTTGGCATTCCCGGCACGAGTATGCGCAGAACGGTTTCGTAGCTCTGCGTGTGTTTCGGACAGGCTTGGCTAACGGTACTTCCGTGCCCGTAGTGTTTATCCTGAACCGGCATTCCCACGCTAATACCACCAGACTAAGGATTTCTGGAAGTTGTCTATAGTCCCTTGGCTGGAAGTTCTCCGAAATAAACTGACCAGTTGATCTTCGTCGACGACTAAAGTTTCCCCGAAAACGACGTCGCTCTTGCCCACCACTAATCCGCTATAGAATGCAAGGGTTGACATACCACCGAAAGCATTGCCCAACTGGTAGAGAACTGTGAGTACCTGACAGATGCCAGGCGCCCAATCTTAGTCTTCGCTTCACCGAGGACTGTCGCTCCGTCAAAGAGTCGAGCTGTGAGAAGATATGCCTAACAAACGACGACCACACCTGCTCACCGTCCAGGAATCTCTGCAGATGCCGTAACCTCATCACATGCCTGCGCATCCTCAGCATACAGAAGCTCTATCTACTGCTGGCAGTGGAAGGAGCTTCTGACCAGTGGAATGCATTCCTTCCACAGGAAGCGAAAGAGCAGACGCTCTCATCTTGTCAGATGGAAACTGGAGACGACATTGTACATTTGGCAAAAGATGTGTGTGTGTGGGTGTGCATTGTTGTTGTTTTCCGTTTCGTTGATAATGTTCGAGTTAGTGTCTCAATTTTCTTTCAAAAAGTCATTATGTTTTCTTTGTGGAATTTTTACAAACTGCTGTGTCATCAAATTTTCTTTATCTTTTTTTCTTGTGCTGTTGCATTAAATTTACTTTCTTAGTGGGCGTTGTTTCTCTGGCTGGTTGCCACCTTAGGTTGAATGCAGATAAAATACGATTAGATTGGAAATGTCTAAAAATGAGAAACCGCGTTTTTCATCCGGTATGGGAAAGACGTCTAGAGTGTTCCAGTAGGTTTTCTCGAAGAAAAAAAAAACATTTAAAAAGAAATATTGGTTTCTTCAGTTACGCCTAGTAAAATCCAAATTCTGTGGAGCAATAACAACAACAACAACAACATCAACAATGATAATAATAATAATAATAATAATAATAATAATAATAATAATAATAATAATAATAATAATAACAATAATAATTTTTTTATTGGCTACAAGGGCCTGAAAACATTAAGGACGATGCAAAAGGCAAGGACAGTGGGGGTTTACAAAGGGATCGAGTAAAGATATAATAGAATATAACAATTAACAATAAAATAAATAATAATAATAATAATAATAATAATATAATACTAATCCAACACTTAAAACACTGCATAAGCGAAGTTTCAATTGACGACTGTGTAAAAATGTACTGGCATAGAATCAGAATGCAAGTACTTAGGTCAATGTTACACTTGTCCAGCAATGAAATTGTAAGTAAAGCAGGCAATGATTATTACAAGCCAGCCAGCCAGTCAGCCAGCTTTTGTAAAAGTTCATGACCTATAACAATAGGTCATTAATATTAGGGGATAAGTTATAAGTTATGTTGTTAGCCTACGTTATAATGATAATATATATATATATATATATATATATATATAGCCAGCGGCTATCGGTCCATCCATACTGGCGACAGGACGTCTAGAAAACACATTTATATTCATCAGGACAACAATAGATTATTCGGTACCGCTATCATCATCATCACGATCATCATCATCATCCTCATCATCATCATCATCCTCATCATCATCATCATCATCATCATCACCATCACCATCACCATCATCATCATCATCCTCATTATCATCATCATCATCGACATCCTCACCACCATCATAATCATGGTCATCATCGTTATTGATAATATTTTATTTTATTACCATTCAAACACTACAACTACTACTACTACTATTACTACTACTACTACTACTACTACTACTACTACTACTACTACTACTACTACTACTGCTGCTGCTCTCTTTGCAACCACTACATCGATACAAAACAAATGTTAGTGACGAGATCTATACAGCTATAATTTCCAAGTAAACCCTTTCTCGTACCACAATGGTTTATCTTGCTTCAAGTTTGTGTAGTGATATCCCCGACAATATATACAAAAAAAAACAAAACAAATCATCACTCCCCTGTGAGATATGAGTGTGTTATATCGAAGGTTAACTTTACGGAGACATAGCTAACTGCTTTAAAAGCAAAGACAGAATGTAATTATATTATTTACTCAAGGACACAAAACTTACAAGCAACAGGGCGGGAAATGGATTCATATGTTTGCAATTTTTCCACGTTTACAGTAAAGATGACCTGTGTTTGGGGGAGGTCTTACTTCAATTCTTTATAACATAATACTTTCATACTTTTTACTATCTTTCTGCTTTTTAAAAAAATAATTATAAGTTATCCAGGGATAAACATTGCAGCAGCCCCCACTCTCTCTCTCTGACTGATGATATTGATGTACTTGATGTTGATCTGTCAAAGTTTACAGGAGAATCGTGGGGACGAGAAAGGAATTCAAGAAGGTTCCAGTATTAGGAGTGGAAGCCACATACAACAAATATTTATATAAATCCGACTTCCATTTTTTTTTTTTTTTTTTTAAATCTTGTTCCTTAATATTCTCTCGCCCCGTATCAAATGACATGGAGTTTAGTTATATTGGAGAGTTGGCAGAGTCGTTAGAGCGTCGGACAAAATGCCTTGCAGTGTGAGCTCTGGCTCGCTGCGCTCCGAGTTCAAATCCCACCAAGGTCAAATTTGCCTTTCATCCCTCCGGGAGGGGGGGGGGTCGATAAAATAAAGTACCAATCAAGTACTGAGGGTTGTTGGCCTTGTGCCTATGTTAGAAATAATTATATTCTACGGGTGGATTGGTGGAATCGGTAAGGCGTCGGCGGGCAAAATGCCGTGCGGTATTTCTTCTGGTTCTTTACGCTCTGAGTTCAAACCCCGCCGAGGCCAACTTTGCCTTTCATCCATCTGGGGTCGATAAACAAAAGTACCAGTCAAGTACTGAGGTCGATTTAATCGACTTACCCCTCCCCTAAATTTCTGGCCTTGTGCCAATATTAGAAAGAACTATTATTATTTTCAGTACTTGACTGGTACTTTATTTATTGTACCTTTCATCCTTTCAGAATCGATAAACAAAGTACCAGTCAAGTACTGGGTCGATGTAATCGATTTACCTCTCCCCACAAATTTTTGGCCTTGTGCTTATGTTAGAAACAATTAGGCAGAATCGTTAGAGCGTCGGACAAAATGTCTTGCAGTATTTAGTGACAGCCCTTTATGTTCTGAGTTCACATCCCACTGAGGTTAACTTTGCCTTTCATCCTTTCGGGGTCGATAAACAAAGTACCAGTAAAGTACTGAGGTAGATTTAATCGACTTACCCCTCCCCACAAATTTCTGGCCTTGTGTCAATATTATTAAGAATTATTATCATTGGTGGGTGATTGACAGAGTCGTTAGAGCGTCAGACAAAATACCTAGCAGTATTTGTTCCGGATCTCTACATTCTGAGTTCAAATCCCACCGAGATCAACTTTGCCTTTCATCCTTCCGGGGTCAATAAACAAAGTACCCGTCAAGTACTGAAGTCGATTTAATGGACTTACACCCCTCCCAAATTTTTGGTCTTGTGCTAATGTAAGAAACCATTATTATAGTTATTATTATTGTGGTAAACTTGCCGAATTCGTACATTTTGAAATCTTCGCCCTGAAAACGTTGAACTGGAAACAGAAGTTAGTATAAATAATAACATTTTTATACACAATACAAAACCATTTTATCATTTAACAAATAAAAAACATCATTTTACATGAGTGACTACTAAGATGAATTAAACTGAGTTATTGTCATTTATAACATATACTATTATACAACGATAATTAACTCAGTTAAATTTATCTTAGTAGTCACTGACTCCCAAGTCAGTGACTACCGGACTTCCGGTTTCGGGCGAAGATTTCAAAATGTACGAATTCGGCAAGTATTATTATTATTATTATTTCCATATAGGTTTTTAGGAACTTCGTCAGTGGGCGGTTTCAAATTTGCGGGAGAATTCGTCCGCTAGTGAGACATATCCCACTCCTGCTCTACGCAGTTAATCCACCTGCTAGAAACAGCAGGTAAATTTCCCACAAATCTCACTCTACCGTGTTAAAAAAGGGAAGGACAACTTGGACAATGTAGTCCTAGATATACAAAAAGACAAGATGTGTCAAAGCTGGAATGCCTTCGATCATAGATCAGTCTATGATCTGTTAATTCAGTGCTGACCTGGAGCTAAATGAATCGAAACCGTGACATAGATTGAGCAAAACATCAACTATTGGAGAATGTTTTTAAGAGTTTAGTATATATAGATCGTAGCTAAATATAAATACGAAATAACTACAAAACGGCAAAAGAGAAAGAATTAGCTAAAAGATTATGTTGCGAATAAAAATCGGGAAATTAATTAAATACAAGCATATTGCAGCATATTTCAGTGAAAAACCGTGATTGGTTTCATTCATTTTACATAATTTTTATATTTTACAAATGTCTATTTTGAAAAAGGAAGACAATAAGTTTCTATAAGTAACCAGAGTCAAATCTAAATTATTTCCTAACTGCCAGATTGAAAGGATAATTAGAACAGGATTTCATTTCTTTGATGACGAAGAGTTAACAGATATCAATTACATGAATCTAAACTATAATTCGAAATTAACTTATACTTCTTAAATCGTCTACAGGCTTTTGCATCTACCACTTACAAATGTAAACTAAACTGTAGATGAGGAAAAACTAAATATAACTAAATTGATTGGAAGATAGCATTGAGAGAGAGAGAGAAAATCGAACTGAAAGACTTACAGGTTTCCATCCATACGGAACGAATCCAGGTCCGTTTATAACAGCCATAAAGTAATTATAAAGTGTTATGGTGTCCCAAACTACAAACAATAACATATTAATAAGTCCTCCAGTCGTATTTATCGGCCACCAGATTAACGTACAGGTTAGAGACATGAAAGAAATAAGAAATATTATAGTTAGGGCCAAACATGGGCCCCAATGAAATAAGCGACGGCAGTTTTTAAAGGGATTAACAGTCTTCGGTTTTGTTTTCTCTTCTGGCTTGGTTGCGGTTGAAGCCGATGATGGTGATGATGATGTCGATGATTGTGTTGAGGCAGCTGTTGTTGTTGTGGGAGCCATATTATAAATAACAGAAAAACATCAAAGTTACGCTTTCTCTGACCAGTGTGTGGGTATCAATAAAATGAGAGGCTCGATGACAATGCACCGCAAAACTGCACCGTTTGTTTGCAATGACATCAACGGACCGGAAAGTCAAGTAGCGAAACCTGGCAAAACAACAAACATCATTGAGCTGTTAAGCTTAAGGCTGCTGCAAAGACGATCTTTGACATTCTGCTCACTGTTTATAAACAATTCCTCCAGCAGAAGATTGTTATCTTTAAGCACTCTTTTACATGAACTTCCCATGTGGTGCAGCTCCTCTTGTGAGTTATTGTCTTCAATGAGTACCCGTCACACAGAGAGAGAGAGGAAAACGTTTCGTTAACACAAAATTCCGGCTGAAACTTGTTGTCACTGTTTCAATTAGCAACTGTAGCTCTCTTGTTTGGGAGGTATCATAATTAAACACTATCAACAGCAATTAAGCAATACAAGGGAGGTAACTTACGTTGTAGTTAAACACAGTAGTTTACCTTGCTAATGCTAAATTTCAATTTAATTTATTTAGACCATAATATTCGACCAATAAATTATTACAATGTATATATAAACAGACAAAGCAAGGAATAAAACATTTATGTTTGAGGGTCCATGACAAAGGCCAAAACTGGTGACAGAGCGTCAAGCACCCTTTCTTATATTCAAAACAACAACAGCAGAAAAAAAATGTATTATTTATTCATAACACACTCTGTATTGGTACTCTAGAAATTACTGTCGAGTCGTCAACTTTGTACCAATATGCAAATATGAGTTTGTGCCTCGGCACATACTCGTTTACATTTTAATAAGTAGCAACTTTATCTTGGTATTTGGGTGAGGAGAGGTGAACGAATTTTAATGAGTTGTTAAATAACAACGAAACTAGTTGGTTCGATCTTCGTCCCAAGCTGCCGAAAGTCCCGCATGTGCTTAGTTTCACGGCAGACTATATGACGAGGCCTGTGCAAAGCTGGTAATAGGCCCATGCCAGATATGAAATATAGGCTCCATTTCAACTAATAATTAGCCCAGGCAAGATGTGAAATGTTAGCCCCATTTCAAACTACTCAAGTATTTTAGTAATTAGTGCTAAATACATATGATTTATGTATGGAATACGGGTATATACATGTACACGTAATGTACATTATGTACTTACAAGTAACAGAACAGAACAAAAGAACCAAAAAAGGATCCCCACTTTGCCTCTAACAAGTGGAGCAGGCCCCCTAAAAATCGTATACCCATACCAACTGGCCCATCTGGCCCGCTTGGCCCACCCTCTGCACAGGCCTAAATATGACTCCTTATATTTATTTATACTAATGATTGTTATGTTTATGAAATTGTCGGAATGTTGTTATTTAATTTAGTCAATAAATAACAGTGTTTTTCAATATCTAGTTAGAATAGATAGAGCTTTTGATAATTCTTTCTTGTATATTATATTCAATTTAGTCAATAGATAACAGTGTTCAGTTATCTAGATAGACCTTTCGATATTTCTTTCTTTTATATTTCTGTTGAAACAGAAACTGTAGTATTTTAGTAAAGTATCAACTTATTAAGGAATAAACACACACTGTTAATCAATTATTCAATTCTTGGGTGTTTGAATTAGTTATTAGTACAAGATTATTGCGTCACTTACCTGTGACATCTTAACCTATTTTGACTGTATTCATTCGCATAATTACAAAGAAAAATTAGCTAAAAGAATTAACTCATATGCCAATAGCATGACTTCAGATAATTCAGGTAGGTGGTGATGAACTGAATGGTGTACGCAAAAAGTTCTAACTGCATTGAAATTTGCCTCTTGGTTGGAGAAAGAATTGGCAACTCTCAAAGAAAAGAGCAGATAATTTCAAGAAATTAAGAATCAATTTAACGAAACATTATTTATTTTCATGCTTAGGAGAAAATCTGATCTTTGTTAGCCGGCAAGGTGATAGCTACGGACATGATTCGGTTTTATTAGACCTCATTAGCGAAGTCTAGTCATCGCAAGCCTGCTCGATCAGTTCACATAAATGTTTACAAGCAGAAAAAGAGTTACGAACAATTTTAGCTTGTAGTAAATAAAGTGAACTAATGCAAATAACTGAAGGGTGTCAATGGCATTAATTTAGATAATTCAAGTAGATGGTATTGTACTGAAAGGCACACGCAATAAATTCTAAATGAATTGAAATTTGCCTCTTAGTTGGAAAAAGGAAACAAAAACCTAGTGGTAATTGTTAACGTATCTCAAAGAAAGACGACGGATCGATCAGAAGATCGTAGTAGATCTTCTTAATCGAACCAAGGAAACTGTTTCCGTTGGTTTTTCCGTTACTGAATACCATCTGTCGGTCGCAAATCCTGACAGAAGCGTAACCAAATTTTCTGGTAACTACTCATTTTCAGCTGAGTGGATTGGAGCAATGTGAAATGAAGAGTCACAACGCACCGAGCAATCCGGGATTCGAACCCACGATCGTGAGTCCAACACCCTAACCATTTGGCCACTCGCCTTCACTTAAAGAAAAGGGGAGATGATATCAAGAAATTAAGAATGACATCATTTATTTTCAGCGAAATTCATTTTTAATTCCTTGGAATTAAGACTTTTATTTCCTTTCTCCAACTAACAAGCAAATTTCAATTCATTTGGAATTTTTGGCGTACGTCATTAAGTACATAAACACCTACCTGAATTAATATTTTCGGCCTTTACATAATTAATGTCGTTTAACAATAAAATCATACATTGATTAGTTTGATAGACGCGAACTTTGATAAAGACAAGATATGACACGCGCTAGATAATTGACAAGATGTGACATGCTGGACAGTTAGTGTTAAGTAGTTACGTCCCTTTATGTTCTACGTTCAAATACCGCCAGGGTGGACTTTGTTTTGCATACTTTCGGGGTTCGATAAAATATTGAGGTCGATATGATCGACTATACCACTCCTCCCACAATATGTGACTTGTACCAATGTTAGAAATCAATGAGACGCGGTTTCGATTTCTCGTTGAATTCATTTCCCTTCACCTAAACTAGAAAGGGACACAACTACTCATTTACTCCCCCACTGAAATAGAGGATCGTTGTGGCTAGTAAAAAAAAATATTATAATAAAATTATAAGGCTAAGGAGGTGTATTTGTTTGACAAGTGACTTGATTTGAAACCGTGTGTAGAAACTGAAGTAATTATATCATGGAAGAGTCATTTTAGTCATTTAAAAACATTCAAAAACTGATATATTTACTTTGTATTTATTTCGAGAGATATCAAAATGCTCGTCGCACCACGGCGACCTGATCACTGACACAGTTCCACTGCAACACCTCACGAAATAAATATAAGGTAAATATAACAGTTGTGTGTGTTTTTAAATGGCTGAAATTACTCTTCCACGATGTAATTATAAGGATCGTTTAGCGTTTTTAAAGGTCAATTTTTCGAAGTATTGGGCAGAGTTGATCCGACTTATTACTGGTATTCTTTTTATCGACTGAAGGTGGTAGAGGAATGAAAGGTAATTTCAGTTCCAGCAGAATTTAATCTCTGAAGCAAGAACACCGAAACTCAATACCGTGAAAAAATTTTCGTCCAGCAATTGTCCCCAGTCTACGATATTTCAACAACCTTTGAATAAATAAGTGTAATAATGATTTCTTTTGACTAGGCAAAAAGCCGTCATCATCATCATCGTCATCGTCATCGTCGTCGTCGTCGTCGTCATCATCGTCATCATCATCATCATCATCATCATCATCATCATCATCATCATCATCATCATCATCGCGACGACGACCATGATGTTGCTGATGACAATGTTGTTGCTTAGCCCCTGGTGACCCTAATCGAGTAGATTTATGATCAAAGGCATTCTAACCGTCTTTTTAGATATACTTTATCTCAGATTACGTTATACAATATGATCTTCCTATTTTTTAAATATATATACTTGGTAGGTTTTGATTTGGGAGTTATTTGGTTGCTATTTCTAGCAGGTTGAGCTATTACGTAAAGACTCCCTCATTGGCTCTGTATATATATATATTTTTTTAACAGTAGACAATATATAGTCGATTTCATTGACTAAAGTTAATGAGTGATAAAATGCAAAATCAATGGCCAGAGAAGAACGAAACTAAATTCTGATTTCTTACATTGTCACAAGACTATAAATTTGTGTTCCAAACGCGTCGCCATGAAATGCAATATTCAACAATACCGCCGTCTCCTTTCCTACTTCTGCACACATCCCACCGCTACTTATACTCCAGTAGAAAACTTTATGGTTTTCTCTCCCACACCAAAGCCCGCGAATTCCACCAGCTCGTTGGCCAGCCCCTCACCCCCACCTATCGCACCCTCACATGGCGTAATCACCCTACCCTCCAGTCTAACCCTCTCTGACGCTGAGCACTTGATCCTAGGTAGAAGCCTCTGTTGCACACTCTTACCCGGACCGTTCACAAGTTCCTGATCTGGACGGACACTGAGCGATTCAATCGACAGAAACAGTTGTAGGCATTTTTCCAGAACAGAGAAATTTAGCCTCCTTGCACCACCGACTGTTTCACTTATCGCAGCTCGCGCCAATCCAACTGGACACCCGACTCCGGCCAGTTCAACTTTGTGAACCTCTTTACCAACAAGCGCCACAACAATTTTAACCGCTCCAACTTCTGCAAGAGGCTAAGATGTTTGAACATCTCCCCGTCAGAACTCATCGCATTTCGTCAGCTCATCTCATCTTGCATGCGACATTGTTATTAAACCGGCAGATAAGGCGACGAGTTGGCAGAGTCATTAGGGCATCGGATAGAATGCTTTGCGGTGTTTGTTCCGGATTTCTGTTCAAATCCCGCCTTTCACTCTTTTAGGGACGATAAAGTACTAGTCCAGGGCGGTAGATTGGCGGAATTGTTAGAGTGTCGGGTGGGATACCTTGTGGTATCTGTTCTGGCTTTTTGCGTTCTCATGGCAACGCCTGTGACAACACTGGTGTCAAGCTGTATCGGCCTTTGCTTTTCCCTTGGACAACATCGGTGGCGTGGAGAGAGGAAACTTGCATGCATGGGCAACTGCAAGTCTTCCATTAAAAAAAAACCTTGCCCAGGCCTGCGCATTAGAGAGGAACTTTCTAGTATAGATCCATGGATATACGGAGGCCCCCGTCAGGACGGTGTTGTAGTAATATGGCCTGCGGTACATTACAACACAAAGTGTTCCGCCAACTCAGTACTACACTAACCGCCACCAAAAACTCGTCTCCACCACCGTACACCAGATAATTTCCTCTTCTCTATTTCCGCCCACGAACACTAACCTTATCGTTCAAACACTACGATCATCTATCATTTACTTCACATGCTCTAACAACCCAGGCTCCCCCACCGAGCTCATCTCTAGCTACCTTGACCAACTTATGTCCACATTATTGGATGCCGTCCCATCCCAAATCCAAGTCACCAACCACACACTTCACTTTTTCAACTCCATTCTCTTCCCCTACCTTTGATCCTCCAAGCTCCTCTTCACCATGGACGTAAAATCCCTTTACACCGTCATCCTCCATGATGACAGACTCTTAGCCTGTAGTGCCCCTCTGGCAGAAAATACACTTATTCACCTTGGTCTTAACTCGGTCAGTTTCCATGACGACCAAGTTCATGTTTTGACCTTCACCTGATTTCCCGCTAATCAGAGCATTTGCACTATTGGCACTTCCTGCATTTTGCCGCCAGAACTTCGTTATGGAACATTCAATTTTGTTCCATACAAAGACTATAAATAGACTGGTATTGGCCCTTATTCCCCAGTTTGCCGTACGCTGGCTAGATTGATATGCTGATCTAGCTAGCCCGACTTTAATATGGCAAACTCACATCAAACTCATCGCAACTCACACAAACTCAAAACTCACAACCCACATCATCACTGCACTACACACACACTTAACCAGATTCACTTGGTTAATTCCATCTCGGCCACGAGATTCTTTATATACTTTGTCAGACTCACTTGACGTACTAGTCTCGGCCTTGAGATACTTTCGCTCTCACATCACACACATCGCCAACATCTACATCTATATGTTTCATTCTGTCTTCCTCGCTCTCGGTCGTAGCACCGAGCTAAGAGACAATTAACAATTGTGAATAAACTCCTTGTTGTGCATATATATTAACTGATCTCTTTTGTGTTTATTTCACCGGTTATATACTGACAATATATTCCATCATCACGAACTTGTACATTTATACACATTCAGTACAACACGGTGTCAACCATCCTGACCCTAGCACAACAGTGGACATATGTAACCATTTATTATTATTGTTAAACATTACTTCTGCTTTATCCTGTGTAATTGTAATAGCTTTGTTGATCATGTTTTCGGATCTATAATAATCCTCCAATAAGTCAAAATAATCCATGATTTGTGCCCCTCGTTGGTTTTTGTTTTCGAACAGATTCACCGTATGCATTTTCCTCATTCACGATTTTAGATGTGTTATCAGAGACAGGAATATATCAGAGGCAGTGATATCGGCTATAGCATTGGCTTGACTTTGGCCTAGTCTCGATGTCATTGTCAAATTCAATGAATTCTTGAAGTCTATCCATGGTTTCAGATTGTACAGCGGTTTTCCAGCATTTGGTATCGCTATCGAGGCTCAAGTTTTCATCGCTATCTTCATTGTCCACGATTTCCATTTGTGCAAAACCACAACATGCAAAATATTTTGGTACAGTATTATCTTCGATCTTCTTCACTGAATGCGCTATCCAATAAACAGCGTCAAGCACAGTGATACATATGTTAAGGCTGCTAATATCGTGGCCTTTTTCCATTTCTGCAAGTTTCTTATTTATCACGATAGTTTGCTTTCATCGCTCGTATGATGCCTTGGTCTAATGGCTGAATGTGCATGGTAGTGTTAGCAGGGAAAACAGCGAGCTTCATATGTGATAGATTTCCATCAATATTTGGGTGGCAGGGTGCATTGTCAATGAAAAGAACCACAATGTGATTTTGGTGTTTCATTTTTTCGTTGAATTTTTGAATTTCCGTCTCAAAAATACCACTTGTCATCCATATGTTTTTGTTCCAGCACCAGATGACAGGAAACAACGGAGAGTTTGAGTTCACGTGCTTAAACGACCGTGGCTTGCTACAGCGTCCAATCAAAATAAGTTTTTCAAATTCACCAATTTGATTACATATCAGAGTTACTGTGACGTGTTCTTTAGATTTTTTACTGCCTTTACAATCCTCACACTTTATGCACATCGTTTTTTCGGTAATCCTTTAAATACTAGTCCAACCTCGTCTAAATTGAGCAGATTTTGTGGTTCATAGTCTTTTGTCAAATCTTGCAGTTTTGTTTTCCAATCTCCCACTTGACTATTGTGCTTCCCTCTCCACTTACGGTGTCAAACGTTACATTGTGACGCATTTTCCATTTCACTATCCACCCCATAGATGCTTTAAAATACTCGATTGGCAACCCTCTCCTGTATAATGGGTCCACTCATTGGTAGTTTAGCCACACATGTGCATTTTAACCACTCCCAAACGAGTTTGTCGATTTCATTAAATTTGCAGGTTCTAAATCTTTTGCTATCTGACGACTCGTTATTATCGTAAGCCTTAGAGGTCTTACACTTCAAAATATTTTGTACCATTCTGCAGGAAACTTTGAATTGACAGGCTAAAGCACACTGAATAGATGACTCACTTACTTTTATCAACTCTACTTTTTGTTTTAAGATAAGTTGATTAGAAGCCATTATGACAACTGATGACAATGATATTTAGCAAGAAAAATACTTGTTTTTTAAATAAGGTAGAAGCAATAAAATGTAAATTAATTGACAGATCTTTAGCGAATGAATATTGGTTGGTGAACGTCATCCGTTCACCAACCAATATGGATGAGATAGTTTGTGGGGCTGCGACTCGCTAGTTCGCAGCCCATGTAAATATATAGCGGACGACATCCGAAGGAAGAATAGTGGTGGATGCGTCGGTCATATTATAAGGTAAATCAAGGAGTAGAAGAAACGGTAACGTTTGTATACAAATATAAATAGTTTATTTACATTGGTTACGGTTTCTCGATCAATCGATCGAGAACATGTTATACATAGAGCAAGGAACACGATACAATGGCGACACACAATAATAGTTGGTACACATGCGAGAATGTTA
>JAOPJM010034248.1:0-15235 GCA_027124095.1 Muusoctopus leioderma
GGGCCGAAATCACCCGTCCAACCCATGCCAGCATGGAAAATGGACGTAAAACGATGATGATGATGATGATGATATGTGTGTGTGTGTATGCGTGCGGTGGCTTGTCATTCATTGCTTGACACTGTTTATCGCTGAATTGGTGATGTTTGTTTACATCTCCATAAAACAAAATGTCCGGCCGTTTGGTAGTTCGGTGGTATGATTCCCATACTTATAAATCAGCATGGCTGGTGATAGGAAGGGCATCTGACTGTAAAAGTTGCCTTAAAAAAAATCTCCATCCAACCCATGCTAGCATGGAAACATGGATATAAAAATGATGATGATCACACAACCTGATTCTCCTTCCTTCTTTTAACCCTTTCGTTTCCATATTTCTAATAAAATACACTGCCAATGATTTTCAATTTATTTTGAAAATTATCAAGAATTTGGAGGGATAACTAATTTTCTCATCATTAAGTTGGTGTTTGGAACATAACTTGACAAAAATTTCTTACATAAAATTATAATGGCAGGTTTAAATTTAAATATGAACACTTTAAAACAAATGGTTTCTTTATCATAGAATCAGGGGCGGTTGCAGGCGGTTTAGTATCAAAAGGGTTAAATTCAATGTAGCTAATCGCCTATTAAGGAGTAGTTCGGCTTCTGAAATGGTGAGCAAAAGATTCTATTTATTACAAATAAAATATTGATTGGTATTAAGAAAAAATCTTACAAATTTTCTTAATGTTCTCCGAGTTACAATTTTCTTTCATGTATTATGAAACCTGGGAGAAGTGTGTGTGAATTAAGTGGAATGTGCTAAGTCAAAAATGTATGAAAAATAAATAGTGTATAGCTGAGATGAAGATATTTAAGTCAATGGCAAGGATTCAGAGAATTCACTAACAACATCGAGTAGATGTGCTTGTTATGCAGATAGGGAGTAGATAGGAATTCAGCACTATGTATGCAATGTAACTTAAGGGGATATAACAGAGATGTAATGAGATATTTAGTTGACAGAGAGAGAGAGAAATCAGCATTTTTCAGTGCACCAAATAAATGGATGCAGCTGTTCAGTATATATTCTATGTCTTTCTTTAATGGCTATAGATTGTTGTTCACTTGAATTGTAAACAAGGCAATCTAATCAGTGTAGGGTGTAGATTTGGGTATGGTGAGAGGGGGAGAGAGAGAGAAATCTGAAATATTCATCTTAGCTAGAATATGTTTTGGGATAATAAAGTATTTTTTGTAGAGTTGTTTTGACAGAGAAAGAAGGGAACATAAATTGCCAAATGTGTAATGAGAATTTGATGAATAAGCTGAATATATATATATATATATATATATGAGCTGAGAAAATATAGAGGAATAGTAAATTGCTCAGTTGTATTGTTAGTGGAAAGAGATGGATGTGTGGTTAAGAAGTTCGCTGCGCAACCGAGTGGTTTTGGGTTCAGTCCCACTGCATGGCACCTTGGACAAGTGTCTTCTACTATAGCCTCAGGCCAACCAATGCCTTGTGAGTGGAATTGGGAGACAGAAATGTGTAGAAGCCTGTCGTATATGTGTGTAAATATATATATATATATATCTATATATATATATGTGTGTGTGCTTGTCATCGCTTGTCAAACGATGATGATATATGTATGTATGTATGTATGTATATATATATATATGTGTATATATATATATATATATATATATAGGAAAGATCCCTGTCTATGTAGTGTGTGTTTTCATTCTTTCGTTGTCACAGTCCCTGTATGTTTTTTCACATATCTTTGGCAGTTCTAGTTCTAATTTTAATAAGTTATATTAATTTTATGTAGGGAGTATGTTAAAATTTTATTATGGAATTTATTGGTAGTGGGTATTAGTTTATTATGTTAGTTTAGTTTGGGGCTTAGTATTGTTTAATAGCAGATATGAGGCATATATCAATATCTTTTGGGAGTTTTGAAAGATATTGCTTTCTGTAAGTATATAACTCATGTGTTTCTCCTTTTTCTCAGTGAGTAATATAGATAGATAATCAGAATAAAGAAGATAATTCATCATACTCTAAATAATATGATTATGAAATAAAAAGAAAAAAAATATTGCGAACCATCTTTACAACATAACTGGCATTCTTTCATAATGCTCAGCTTAAACAGCCCAAAACCAACAGAAAACTAGGGAACACTTGAAATATAATAACATAAATACAAACATTTTTTATCTAAAGAATATCTGTCATTTTTGATGACACAGGTATGTATGCTAGCTATTAATAATTTATCAAAGAAAAACAAAAGCTGGAAATAAACCAGCAGTTTGTTGTTTCTTCTCACAATAGAAAACCAGTTTTAATGCATTTCTATTAATGGCTATGATTTTGTGCAATTTGGGATTTGTTAAAAATGTGACGCTATTTAGACAAGACAAGCTAGTTTTTTTTTTTTTTTACTGCTTAGTCTGGAGAGAAGGCAGTGTCCATCACCCTTTTATCAGGGCCTTTGGGACTGGTGGGAGGAAGGTGTCCTCAGACCAGAGACCTGGTTTGAATGCTTGCAACAAAGTGGATTCCTCTAAAGGCACCCAAGAGCCAGGTGGTGGTGTTAAACTGGGTGACGGATTAAGTCTATCACCCAAGTCGGCCACGGCTGGATTTGAACTCAGAACACAAAGGGCCAGAACAGATACTGCGAGGCATCTTATCTGACACTAACAATTCTGCCGGTCTGCCGCCATAGACTGGTACTTTATTTATCTACCCAGAAAGGATGCAGGATTTGAACTCAGAATGCAGTGAGCCAGAACAAATACAGCAAGGCATTCTGTCCATGCTAACGACTCTGCCAATTCACCACCATTTTGTCAGCTAGTTTTGTGAAATTTTATCTAGCAATGAGTACTCTTTTGCATGCACCTCATTGGCCACGGTGCTGCCTAGCTCTGTAAAATTGAGGAGTGTCTTTAGTTTTCTTGAAAGAGTATGAATTAGTCTTGATTTTGTTATATATAAGGTCTCTGAAATTCCATTTGTTTTAATGTGTTCATATTTAAATTTAAACCTTCCATTTTAATTTTATGTAAGAAGTTTTTGATACGTTATGTTCCAAACACCAACTGAGAAATTTAATTATTTTACAAAATCCCTCCAAATTCTTGGTTATTTTCCAAATTTATTTGAAAATCATAGGTAGTGTATTTCATTAGAAATATGGTAATGAAAGGGGTTACGGTATTTATTATTAGCACTGTTGCATTATTGAAGACTGAGTCTTTGGATTCACTTTGCCATATTCCTTGCAGTAACATCTGTCAATTCTTTGCAGGCTCTTCTTTAATCTTTCTGATACCGATGTGCCTGAAACCACCCCTGGTTCTATGATAAAAAAAAATTAAAAAACCATTTGTTTTAGTGTTTTCATATTTAAATTTAAACCTTCCATTATACTTTTATGTTAGAAGTTTTTGTTATGTTCCAAACACCAACTTAATAACGAGAAAGTTAGTTTACTAAATCCCACCAAATTGTTGATTATTTTCTAAAGTAATTGAAAATCATAGGCAGCGTATTTCATTAGAAATATGGCAATGAAAGGTTAACTGTCGATAGGCTATTTTTTCTGCCAGAATATAAAAGGAGTATTGTAAAATAAAACATGTCAACTGTTTTAACTGGCCATATTTAATTAAAAATTACATTTTACTGGATTTTGTAACAAGAACAGTTAATGTACAAACTGATTCTCAAGTATGTATAATGTAGGTAAGTATGATAATAATTTAACATATTTCATTAATTTATATAAAGAAAACTAATGAAAGGATTTTTGTATATTAAATGAAAAGGAATAGATAGGATAAAAATATGAAAAAATGCTGTCCCCCCTTGCCGTTTACACCATCGTGGAAGGGGCTCTGGTGCAATTGCTTCACAAATGAGTTTGCCTCGTGGATGATGAAGTGCATGACCAAACCAGCGGAGATGGCTTTCGAGTAGGGGTTGTTGAAGGGAATCAATCCGGCAACAGCGGCGAATTTCAAAGTCTAACACATGAACATAAATCTAACACATGAACATAAATCTAACACATGAAACAAAATCTAACACGTGAACATAAAGTATTCGGTGGAGGCAAAAGTAATCAAATATGAAAATCAGATGATGTAGGATCAATGATCCTATTCTATACTTTAAAAACATCCAATCCATACAAGTATGGACCCCCCCCCCCAAAAAAAAAACAAACAGACATTGAATGGAGACTACAAAGGGTAGAGAGGACTCTAGTCTTGTCTTGGAGATCACAATCTGGTGTCACGATAAAATGCACCCAGTACACTCTGTAAAGTGGTTGGCAATTGAATGGAGAAAACATAGGGTAGAGAGGACTCTTTAGTTGGGTCGTGAACATGACAACCTCTCCAGTGTTGGTGCCCTGATAAATGCAACCAGTACACTCTGTAAAGTGGTTGGTGATAGGAAGGGCATCCAGCTATAGAAACCAAGCCAAATGAAACCTACGAGTGAGGCATGGTCCCCCTGACCCGTCTCGGAGAGTGGTGACTCCAATTGGAATTGAGGTGCGCCGAAATCACCCATCCAATCTATGCCAGCATGGAAAACAGATGTAAAATGATGATGATGATGTTTATTTCCTATGCATCAATTTTATCAAATTTGCTGCTTTGCTCCTTGGCACTTTGTTTGCTAATCAATTGGAAGCAATATGTAATAGTATGTCAGAAATTAATCTGACAGCTTGATAGCAGTCATATTGATGGTCATTATCTCTTAACATCCTGTTGAAAATGTTCTCAGTCCTGTCATGATTGAGCAGATAATACCTAGAAATGGGGTTTTTGCAGCTTATTTGTTATGAAACTTATAGGTAAGAAACACAGGCGATTGAGGTGTTTTCACAGAAAAATAGTTCACTTTCACCATATATATATAGTTCGATAATTCATGTCAATTTGATGATGCGGTACTATGTGGAATCGTGTCGTACGGTACATTTAGAGTTAAACATTTTAGGCTGTGTAGTGAGTCTGTTTTATTATCTTTTCAAAGACCAGAGAAAAGTAATATAGGTCAGTAATATTTACACACCACTTTTTCACATGTTAAATGTTATCTTAATTCGTTTTCTGTTAAAGTTTTCAATATGGTAGGGTTTCTTCTCTGGCTAAACTACATATGTAAGATTTAGTAAAGTTTATTTCTTTTGCCTTTTACTAATCATTACGTGACAATCTTATTTGGCTATCAACTACTATATAGGATTGAGTGTTATATTTCTATTATTGTATTTTGGGAGCTTACCACAAGACCTATGAGACGAACAGTAAACATGCAATAAGTGCTGAAAAGGAAGAGGTGCTTGAGGGGCATATAGTCATTGATAAGGTCACAGACTGTGACGAAAGGACTTTGACAGACTAATCGATTGATCAAGTTGATTGGTAATAAAACTGGAAGTGAAACATAACCAGTGTGTGTTTTTTTTTTACTGGCAGCATGACCCTCCCAAAATACAATATCTGTTTCAACACGATTTCACATCAAGAATCTTGCAAATACAAAAACGAAGTGTTGTATTTCTAATATGCTAATTTATAAAGATTGTTTTACGACTTTTCCTTTGAGGAGGATGTGCTTTATTATTATATTTTAATTTGTTTTTATAGGCGGCGAATTGGCAGATTCATTAGCACGTTAGACAGAGAATGCCTTGAAGTATTCATCCCGGCTTGCTGCACTCTGAGTTCAAATCCTGCCAAGGTCAACTTGGCCTTTCATCCTTCCGAGGTCGATAAAATAAAGTACCAGCCAAGTACTGGGGTTGTTGGCCTTGTGCCTGTGTTAGAAACAGTTACTATATTTTAATTTAATTAATCATATTGTAAACTGTTTGAAGGAAAATTTGATAAATGTAAATATTAATCTTGAGATAGAAAGTCTTATTCATACGGATTCACAATTAGATTTTTTTTGTAATTACTGAATAATCCTAGTTTGAGAGAAAGCTGAATTTAAACAGTCATTTATATCTTGTTTTGAATACATTTTTATATCATCTAATAGATTTATTTAAAAATAGCATTAACCCTTTCGTTACCATATTTCTAATGAAGTATACTGCCTATGATTTTCAATTAAATTTTAAAATAATCAAGAGGGATTTAGTAAAATAACTATCTTTCATGCTATTAAGTTGGTTTTTGGAACATAACTCAACAAAAAGTTTTTACATAAAATTATAATGGAAGGTTTAAATTTAACCTTTTTGATACCAACCTGCCTGAAACCACCTCTTTCTTGTTCTATGATAAAAAAAACATTTGTTTTAAAGTGTTCATATTTAAATTTAAACCTTCCATTATAATTTTATGTAAAACCTTCACAAGAAAGTTAGTTATTTTACTAAATCCCTACAAATTCTTGATTATTTTCAAAATTAATTGAAAACCATAGACATTGTATTTCATTAGAAATATTGTAATGAAAGGGTTAAATATGAACACTTTAAAACAAATGGCTTTTTATCATAGAACCAGAGTCAGTTTCAGGTGGGTTGGTATCAAAAAGGTTAAACTTGCATGGAAAAATAGTTAATTTTAGTTTAAATAAAATAATCTTAATAGGTCATTGAAAGAGTTAATCATGTAAGAATGTGGTGAACATTCTTAGAACCACAATCACACAATTTATTTTTAATTTTCGTAGGAATTTACAGAAGTTTTCTTTTCTTTTATATGTAACATTGATTTCTTAAAGCACATGGTCAAATTTTTATAAACGATTATAGGAACACTTATATAGCATTGGTACTTATTTTCTAATGCGGCAGATTGGCAGTCCTTAGAGCATGGGTTAGAATGCGTTGCAGTATTCCTTTCGGCTCTCTACGCCCTGAGTTCAAATCCTGCTGGGTTCAACTTTGCCTTTCATATTTTCGGCGTCAATAAAGTACCAGTCAAGTACTGGGGTCGATTCTCCTCTCTCTCTTTCTGGAAGAAATCGGCTGTGGTCAGGCCTGGACAGGTGGTGGGCACCGCCAGGTTTAAATAAACACCCAAGAAATGGTGTATGTTACGATGGCGCCTCTATGACTCCATTAGAAGTTAAGGGCTCAGAATTGGAATCGGGACTTATTTTCTCATTCTTGGAAGATTGAAATGTTCAGTTAATCTGAGATGGGAATGCAAAACTGAGAAAAATGTAACTAAATACTGTAACATATTTAGTTCTGCATTGTAGTCTCTGTGCCCCCCCCCCCCTATACTTTATTACAGAGTATGTATGATATTGTAATTATCACACTCTTGCATGCTCTCTCTCTTTCTCTCTCTCTCTCTCTCTCTCTCTCTCTATCTCTCTCTCTCACATGCTCTTCCTTTTTCTCTTGTTCTTCCAGTTAAGAAGTTTGCTTTGCAACCATGTGGTTCCAGGTTCAATCCATTGTGCGGCACTTTGGGCAAATGTCTTCTACCATACCCTTGGGTTGACCAATACCTTGTGAGTGGAGTTTGGTGTGGAAGCCCATTGTGTGTATGTGTATATGTATTTTTTGCCAATGTACATTGGCAAACAATGTAAACATGGGTGAGAAAACTAACCCCCCCCCCCCAAAAAAAAACAGTGCTCTTTGAACAAAGTCCCTTGGGATATTTGTTCTGCACTGAGTTACATACATTCCCTTGTCACTCTCATCCTCAGTAATGCAGTGAACCAGTGAATGGCCCATTGGAAACCTGTAACTAACAGCGTTATTGTTCACCATATGCGATATAAACATACATAAATAAGTAATCATCTTTCTTTTGTGCTGTAGAGGAAGGAGATGAAAGAACCATTTTCTTTCTTTTTTTGTTGTTGCCATTTTCCATCCATTTTTTGAAGGCTGAGATGGATGGATTAGCTTTTGCAAATTTGGAAAATTGCATATTATTGGAGCAATTATTATTTTATTTTTTATCAGCTGGATCCTTCTTACTATTAAATATTCAATTGGGAATATGGAGTGGGACTTGTTTGTCAGCTACACCTTTTCAGGGTCAAATTAAAATAAACTCGAAGCAAATTAGAATAGTCTCGAAACAAATTAAAATAACCTTGAAGCAAATTCTAGACTATTTTAATTTGCTTTGAGACTGTTTTAATTTTCTTAGAGGTTGTTTTAATTTGCTTCGAGTTTATTTTAATTTGACCCTGGAAAGGTGTAGTCAAACAAAGACAAGTAGAGTTATATGTAGGGTTTTTGGATTTGTAATCATGCGTTTAATAGTCCATGACCATTTTGCACTCATATAAATCTGTTTTAAAAGTTAGTCTTTCTTGAGCCTGTGGGCTTATTAGGCCGGAGCTCATCCTAGTTTCCATGGCGTAAATAAGTGACTGAGAGTGCAAGGCTTCCCTCTGAACAGGATGCTAGTCTGTTGCAGGGTTAACCCCCAGCTACTGCTGGTACTCATTCTCAGCTGAGTAGACTGGAGCAACATGAAATAAAGTGCCTTGCTCAAGGACACAACGCACCACCTGGTCTGGGAATTGAACCCATGACCTTACGATCATTAGCCCAACCACTGAACCACTAGGCCATGCACCTCCTATAAAAAGAAAAAAAAACTATATATAAGAATTATTAGCATTGAATACTGACAATCCTTTGGAAAGTATCGGAAACTGAGTATATTTAATTCAAGTCTTTTTTTTTTGTTTTATATAATATATATAGAGCTTATTTTTTTTTTTTACTATATTGTTTCTACTGGTAATTAGGATGAATTGGTGGAACAAAGTGGAGATAAGGAGTTTAAAAAATACCAGGAGAGCTTCATTTACATTTGCATGCTCATACGCAAGCATGGTGGATGTATGTTGGTGTTTGTACACTTGCACAGAGTTGGTATGTATTTCACTGTCCCAAAGTGTAGTGAGTGATAGGGAGGGTCAGAATGGAAGTAAGTTATAAAAAGATATTATTTTTCATTAGAAAATTTTTATTTCTTTATCTAGAAATTATTGTCAAAGAAACCTACCAGTAATACAGGTTGTTGAAATACTTGTGTGTTAACTAAATTGTTTTTCATTAGAATATTTTATTATTTTCCCATGCTGTATTGGGTGGTTCTTCAAAACTCAAACTTTTTGGTAAAATTGTTTGAGAAACTATTATTGTTGGAAATATCAGCATACAATGTTTGGGTGTTTATTCTTGCCTGATCCCTAGCAATGTTGTTTTTGAAAAAGTTACTGTGTCATTGCCAGGAGTACATGAGAGATGTAAATACTTGCTCATGTTAAGTGAAGTGGTTTATTACAGTTAACAAGTCCAAACTGGAGCCTGTCAACAATAACTTAATAGTTAAGTGGGGAGATAACTATATTACCAGGCCTGAGAATGACTGAGATACTATATAGAAATTTAAGTGAAAAACATCCACTCATCATCATCATTTTACGTCTGATTTCCATGCTGGCATGGGTTGGACGGGTGATTTTGGCCTGAGTCAGCTCTTATTTGGAGTCACCACTCTCCTTGATGGGTCGGAGGACCCTGTCTTGCTTGTATGTTTCATTTGGCTTGGTTTCTACGGCTGGATGCCCTTCCTATCACCAACTACTTTACAGAGTGTACTAGGTGCATTTTTTCATAGCATCAACGCTAGAGAGGCTATTATGTCTATGATATGACTAAAGAGTCCTCTCTATCATATATATATATATATATATATATATATCATCATCATCATCATCATTGTTTTACATCTGTTTTTCCATGCTAGCATGGGTTTGACGGAGATTTCTCGAGGCAGCATTTTTACAGTCGGATGCCCTTCCTGTCACCAACCATACTGATCAAGTATGGGAATCACATCACTGAACGGCCGGGCATTTTGTTATTGGAAATATAAACAAATGTCACCGGTCGATTTCAGCGATAAACGGCGTCAAGTGATGACAAGCACACACACACACATACACACACATATATATAGACAGGCTTCTCTATACAGTTTTTGTCTACCAATTCCACTCACAAAGCATTGGCTGGCCCGAGGCTATAGTAAAAGACACTTGCCCAAGGTGCCACACAGTGGGACTGAACTCAAAACCACGTGGTTACGAAGTGAAGTTCTTAACCACACAGCAATGCCTGTACCTATATATATATATAAATATCAACATCAACATAGGGTGAGCACCAGTACATTCAAACAGGAATACACTGTGGTATTATTGTCTGACTAAGCTATCTACTTTTACGGCAAATTTCCACTTTGCATTGTGTATCTTGAAATAGGAAGTTGAGATGTTCATGCCTTTTCTAATGATATCAGATAAATACACATCAACAAATAGACACACACATGTAAATGGAATTCAAAGGTCCAGCCTTGTCACACTGACTTGGCCTGAGAATTGCATTAAGAGTACATGTGTCTGTGGAATACTCGACCACTTACATGTTAATTTCATGAGTAGGAATTCTGTTGGTCAAACAACTGAATATTCATCGTCAAGGCTGACAGAAAATCCCCTCCACGACAGATTCCCATGCTAAACACCAGCTGCATCAAGCTCCTCAGTCTGGCTCCTCCTTCTCTGTCTAAGTTATAAAAGAAAACGTAGAGACACATGCACACACATACACGTATGTGTATGTGTGTGTATATTGTCAGGTGATTGTTCGGAGACAACATAGGCTCGAGAGGGCTCTCTCTTGGACATGACAACCTCTCTGGTGTTGGTGCCACGATAAAATGCATCCAGTACACTCTGTAAAGTGGTTGGTGATAGGAAGGGCATCCAGCTATAGAAACCAAGCCAACAAAACATGTGTGAGTCGTGGTCCCCTGATCTGTCTGGGAGAGTGATGACTCCATTCAGTATCGACGTGGGCCAAAACCACCCATCCAACCCATGCCAGCATGGAAAATGGACATTAAATGATGATGATGAGGATATATAATCTTCATTAAGAGGAGTTAGTGGAAGAAAATGGAGATAGGGAGTTTAAGAAATACCAGGAGGAGAGCTTCATTTATATTTGCATGCTCATACGCAAGCATAGTGGATGTATGTTGGTGTTTGTACACTTGCACAGTTGGTATGTATTTCACTGTCCCAAAGTGTAGTGAGTGATAGGGAGGGTCAGAATGGAAGCAAGCCACAGCAAGTATCTCTGCACAAACAGTAGAGCAAATTTTAAAAAAAAAAGGGAAAACAAGGAAATATTCTACAAGAGACTTGCAATGTAATGGTAATGGAAGATGTAACAGTAATGCTAATGGGCTTTTTTTAAGTCCATTACTCTAGAAAACAAACCAGAGGAACAGATAAAACATCATAGGACTCTACCCCTGCTATTTTGGAACCCCCACTCCCTTTTTTACATACATGCATGCATGTACACTATTAAGGATTGAAAAATGCAGTATTATTCCCTATTTCCAGTTATCCCTTTCTGTTTCTATTATAAGCTTCTAATTTCCAAATATTTGTAGTTGTCATGTTTACGGTAAACAATTGTTTTTCTAAAATAATGTATATTAAGTTTGCTTCACATTATGCAGCTTGCAGGCCAAATATATTCTTTTCATTTTCCACTAACTTCTGTGAAATGTCTGCTATTATTATTTTTTTTTTTTTTGTGATATAAAAAGAACCATTTTGTCATCAATAAAGAACACAGCTACTCGAATATGTTCCAAGAAAGATCAATTCCTGACAATTTTTGTGTAGAATATTGATGAAAGTATTCACAAAATCAGAACTGATCCTTTAGGTTTGAATTTCATAAGTAAGCCTTATCTTAAAGTCAAATGAAAAAATCTCATGCCAACGACATGACAACTTCGGATAACATTTCAGAAATCTCTGCTAGAACATCTGATAGGTTTTTTTTCCTTTCCTTTTTTTGTTTTGTTCTGGCATGAATGGTAAAGAAAATATATATTATATTCTGTCCAACCCATGACAACTTGGACAAACTGATAATAAAATGGTGACTATGATAGTATTGAATTAAGAATTTTCTTGACAATGAAATATACAAAGAACTGACTTAGATAAGTCTATTCAAGTGATAGCTTGACTAATAAAAGTGAGAATTTGGTTAGCTGAAATTTATAGCTGTCATCACGGGTTGCTGATCATAGAGAGATGAATGTTATGTAGAATCTCCCAGAAAACAAATAGTAAGTAAATCAAGTTGATCTGTTTTAACCAGTTTTAGTATAACAAGGCTTTATGTTGTAAATTTTTTCCAGAATAAATGCTAAGAGGGAAGAGCATACAGGAATTGTGACATAATGTTAAACTGAAACACTAATGTGAAAGGAGTAGATATCAATGGAATTGAATAGATTACATAAGAGTGGAAAGTGTGTGGGATTGAGTAAGATAAAGCTGAAAAATAAATGTGTATATGAAAACATTAGATAGTATTGTAGGGAATGATAAACAGAGAAGGTTAGAGACAGTGTAGGGCTGTATTGTTTAGATGAAAATGAAAGGAACTGATTATAGAAGACATAAACACGGTTCCACATATGGAAAACAATGTTCTGTGATATAGATTGTATGGGTAAGATTAAAGAATAATGAAGTTGTATGATGGTGATAAAACAGAATGACAAAAATATTCTAAAAAGCATGATTTTGATATCTGAAATTTTTTTTACTTGTATTATGTATTGATTCTGTATTTTCTTTTTGCTATAATTATTGTGTATAACTTAGAATTTTTCATTTTTTTTTTTTTTTTGTCAACCTGCTTTATATTCTTAAGTGTTCCTCCAAAAACCCATTGAAAATGATTTTTATGTTAAGAAAATGAGAAATATATTTAGTATAAAACAAATTTTTACATACCATGTATACTCATATATAAATTGCACCCACTTCGTGTTCGTAATATTTTGGCATCAGCCTTTGTTTGACCCATACATAAGTCGCATCTTGCTTTTTGTGAATACTGTTTGTAACTTTGGTTGTGTTTGAATAATAAACTCATTTGGCTGAAATAAAGCCAATCATTGCCAATAGTCTAGCAAAGTCCTGGAACCATAGATAACATTGCAATGTGTTCCTATGATCTATGCCCAGAACAAACAAATCAACTGGTGCTTTTAAATCGTCACGCAGCATCTAATGGGCATGAGGCGTATAGCTGGCTGGTAAAGAATTGTGCAGATGTTTTGTACATGTGGAGGGAGTGTATGTATGTATATATATCATTTGTTTGTTTGTTTTTAAGTTCGGTGTTCCATGCTGGCATGGGTTGGACGGAACTTTTTGAGGCAGTGTTTTACGGCCGGATACCCTTCCTGATGCCAACCCTTTTAGTCACCTCTTATGACACACAAAACATTTACAAATTGATTCTAATGAACTTTATTAAAAATACATTTATAATATCCACACAATAGTTTCAGGAGTCCATGGAATTATTGGTGACAGTCTATAGTCAATCATCGCTACTAGCTCGCTGATGTAACATTCACCCATTTCTATTCATGAATTTGTATACCACCCCACTGAAGCGTGGAACTTTTCAGTAATATTATATTTACTTGTATCTATAGATAGCTTTGTTTTAATATCCATGCAAGTGACAAGTCCATTTGTGCCTAATTCACATATGCAATGAGCTGAAAGAAAAACTGGATACAAGAGGAATCAGGTGTAGTGTGCTAGAGAGAAGTCTGTGCTGGTTGAGCATGTGATGCATGTGGAGGATGACAACTGTATAAAGAAGGGCTGAGTGCTCAAAGTGGATGGAACTTGTGGAAGGGAGAGACCTAGGAAGATATGGAACCATGGGACAAAATGGTGAAGACTGATCTCAAGATGCTTTTCTGAGTACAAGGCATCCTCAATAGCGCTGGTGCCATGATAAAATGCACCCAGTACACCCTGTAAAGTGGTTGACAAAAAGCGGAGACAACATAGGATTGAAAGGACTCTTTAGTTGTGCCAAGGGTATGACAACTCTCTAGTGCTGGTGACATGATAAAATGCACCCAGTTCACCCTGTAAAGTGGTTGGTGTTAGGAAGGGCATCCAGCTGTAGAAACCATGCCAAAAATTGGAACATATGAGCGAGACATGGTCCTCCAACCCATCCAGCAGTAACTCTGAATAAGAGCTAACTCGGACCGTGATAACCCATCCAACCCATACCAGCATGGGAAGCAGACGTAAAATGATGTTGATGATGAATTTCTCATATGGGGAGACAGTTTAACATGTACTGTTTTTGGCATTATCTCATTTTCTTTCTGCCAGTCCCTCTCTAATTTTTCCAACACATGAAACTCTCTTTCATCACTACCATTTCCATGCTCTTCAGCAAATTTGATAGTATGTAACATAAAACCAGCCTCATCACTTTCATATATGTGGTTTAGTTTTTTGTTACCGTTTCTCTCAGAAATACAATGGATATTTTTTTAACACTTCTGTCAACAAATCTGTGTATATACAGGTGAGAAGTTTAGACAGGTATGAATGATATAACCATGTATCGTCACATGTTTGTTTTGTATCAAAACCAAATTCTACTTAAGTGGTTGTGTTTTCACATGTGACATCATCAACGCATATTTGTTTACAATGCCAATATTCATATAGACTACTTAGTGACATGACCAACCCGACCTACATACTCAGTCATTTGCCTGCGTGTGCGTGCTGCAAATTTCAAGCTCAGAGCAATGTTCAGTAGATAAGTTGCATGCACTTTTTCGTACCCCCCCCCATTTTTTTTAGGAAAACATTTGTGACTTATCTACAAGTATATATGGTACATAGTAGCAATGGAATTTCAACATTTTCCTGTGACAATAAAAACTTTTTAGCACTTTTCTCATTTGGCTCAGACATTTCATAGGTGAACATTTATTCTGAAGATCATGTCAAAGTTTTCATTCAGCCTTCTTTCTAATTGCACCTTGTGCCTGCTATGTCAAACATGTCAAAAAGAACAATGAAGCCGGTATAGTCATAAACTATTGCAACTCAGTCCCACTCTCCTTACTCTCTATCACTTAGTATCAATCCCCCCTCCTCTGTTTCTTTGTCTCTTTAGTTTGTTGTCAAGAATATATATATATATATATATATATGCAAGGTGGGACGAACAAAATCCAGGAAGGCAGTTTACAAAATCCAAGAACCAGGAAGGCAAGGTTAAAATCCAAGATCCGGGAGGACACGGTTTACATCACGGAAAAT
>JAOPJM010034521.1:0-15214 GCA_027124095.1 Muusoctopus leioderma
GGGGGGGGTGAAAAGGAAATAGAAGCCTATAGACCTTGTTGGAAAATAATAAAAAAAATATTTATAACATGTTGATAGAATATAAAAGATGTATTTGAATGGGGGACACACACAAGAAGACAACATATATATACATATATATATGTATATATATACATATATATGTATATACACACATATATACACACACATATGTATATACACACATATATGTATATACACACATATATGTATATACACACATATATGTATATACACATATATATATATATTTGTGTGTGTATATACATATGTATATACACACATATATATATATGTATATACACACACACATATATATATGTATATACACACACACATATATATATGTATATACACACACATATATATATGTATATACACACACATATATATATGTATATACACACACATATATATATATATGCATAAATATATACACACACACACACACATATATATGTGTAAATATGTGTGTATATACATACATATAAAACAAGAGAAAAACAATAAGAACCGACAAAACTGCAAACTTCTAAAGTAGGCACAAATGTATTTCTGTTGTGTTGCTATAGCAATAATAAATCAGCCATAATTAGCAATAATGAATCAGCCATAATTAGCAATAATGAATCAGCCATAATTAGCGACATATTATTATACAACTTATGTGGTATAAAGAGTAATCAGCGATTAATAAAAATATCAGAAGTTGAAAACGAACATGGGGGAAATTATAATTAAAATTAATACAGAAAAACAAACAAAAAGAAAAAGAAAAATTACTGTTTTCATATGAATGCCAATATGCTGAAGATTATTGTTTAACTTAATAGACAGAAACTAGAAACAGCAGTGTATATGAGAGAGGAGTAGGAGGAGACAGAGAAAGGAAGGAAGAGGGCAAGAGGAGCAGTTGAAATAAAGGGGACAGCATAGTTATCATTTGAGTTAGATATTACATTTTTTGCAGGCTTTAATAAGTGATGATCCATTGTTTCAGATGGCTATCTTGTCCAGCTGATAACACCAAGTTGTTGTCCAGCCAGAGAACACGGTTTACCTGGCTAAGTCGATGTGCACCTGTTAACAGAGAAGGAAAAAATGGGTAACCATAATCATCGCTGTTGCATGAACCACATAGAGTTGGAAATAAATACTTGTCATATGCTATGACCATTTATTTAACCCTTTTGATACCAACCCACCTGAAACTGCCCTTGTTCTATGATAAAAAAAAAAAAGCCATTCGTTTTAAAGTGTTCATATTTAAATTTAAACCTTCCATTATAATTTTATGTGAGGACTTTTTGTTAAGTTATGTTCCAAACACCAACATAATTGTTTCTAACATAGGCACAAGGGGCCAACAACCCCAGTACTTGACTGGTACTTTATTTTATCGACCCTGGAATGATGAAAGGCAAGCAAGAAAGTTTATTTTACTAAATTCCTTTGAATTCTTGATTATTTTCAAAATTAACTGAATATATCATAGGCTGTGTATTTCATTAGAAATATGGTAATGAAAAGGTTAATGGGACACCCATGCCAGACCAGATTTAGGTTTAAGCTAAGCAAACTCTAGTTTAAGGCTTCACAGTCTGAAGGTGTTTCTCAGAATCTCAGAACATTTTTTTTTTCATTTGTTACAGTTATATTATAATTTATATTTAAGTGTAGACGCAGCATGGCCAAATGATTAAGAAGCTCGCTTCGCAATCATGAGGCCCCAGGTTCAATCCCACTGCATGGCATCATGGGCAAGTGTTTTTACCATAGACTCTGGTCAACCCAAGCCTTATGAATAAATCTGGGTAGATGGAAACTGGGTGGAAGCCCGTCAGATGGATTGTACCTGCATCTCAAAGGTCCAGCCTTGTCATACTGTGTCATGCTGATTCTACCTGAGGATTATGTTAAGTGTACACGAGTGTATGTGGAATACTCAGCCACTTGCACTATAATATAAGTGTACACGTGTCCATGGAGTGCTCAGCCACTTATACATTAACTCAATGAGTAGGATGTTCCATTGATCGAACAACGGAACACTCATGGTCAAAAACTACAGAGAATCCATCATATTTAACTAATGATTTAACTCAATTAACCTAATTAACAACAATTTACATCAACAAATTAGACCCAATTATATAAATGTTTGTAAGATTTCCTTGTTTTATAAATATACTTAAATATCAATTCATATTAGATTTAGTTATAGAGGTTCAATTTCTTAAATCCAGCAATCTTGGGACCAGGCCATTGCCTGACCATGGAAAATACCGGAAAACAAGTTAACCCCTAAGGGGAGCCCCTCCCTATGTGAACATTGTCTTGCCACCTCATTCTACAAATATATTGATGTCTTCTTATCAAAGCTAGAACAAAGCTTAAAACAGGAAATAATACAGCTAATAATGATACTTCCAAAGAAAATTGTTATTGTTTTGTGTAATATAAAGTCTAAAACAAAGAAATAATAGTACAAGGTACATGTAGGCAGATTCAAAGCATGCCGGACACTATGGGAGTTGCTGGACCATGGAATGCTGGACTATGGGAGTTGCTGGACCATGGAATGCCGGACTATGGGAGTTGCTGGACCATGGAATGCCGGATTTTAAGAAGTCCAGCCTATACTCGTCTTTTTTGTTACTTAGACAGGGTTTTTTTTTTTACCTATGATGTTATTGTATTTATACGATATTTGCTATGATTTTTTAAAATTTTATTAATTTTTACATATAATTAGTCATTATTCAATGATGCATGTATACGATTTATTTCAAAGAACCTGCCTAACTACTTCCTGTTATAATTTCAGTGACATTTTTTTATAAATAAAGAAATCTTTTGTAAGCAGATATTTTTATACACACAGGTAGCATTCTTACCTGTACATCCTGGTGGTATTGTATTTCACCTTATTTTATGTTAACAATTGCCTAATAAGGCCTCTACAGGATCCCATGGCTTAGAGCCTCACCATGTCTAAATCTGGCTCTGGACACCTGTTCATAGAAGGTTTGATCTGACATTTTTATTTTATACAAATTAGTCAAGGAAGACGAGGCAGTGGCCAACCTTTACATGCCCTCCCAGACTGGTGAGATTGAAGCTCAACCTGAACATCAGTGGGTCAAGGTCAGCTGGAAGGAAAAAATGGGCTTGGCATCTACTGGGGAGATTCTAGTCTGAATGTGCGCACCAGTGTAACCTATGGGACATAGAAGTTACATCTGTTGCAACACCTTTTGCTATGTAAAATTATACAAAATGCAAAAATGAAATAATGAAACACAGATCACAGATTGATTTTGGTTGAGACCCAAATTAATGAGAATGTGTAATCATGGAGTAGACTATCATGGTTTCCTCAAAGTCTTTTTAAGTCTACTATACCTGTCTTATGTTCTCAAACTTATTTTGTCACGGAACCCTTATACAATTTTCCAAAAATTGCAGAACCCATACAACCTATAGTTTACAGACAACCCCCTGCCACCCTAATTTGAATAAGACATTAAATGAAGCACAAATTGTTTTAGGGGGAGAATTTATTTGAAAATCGTGGATACCATTTTTTTTATAAAATAAAATTTTATTAAGTTTTATTGAAAGACATCCTATCTTACGAAACCCCAGAAATTTTTTGTGGAACCCACTTTGAGAAACGTTGCTCTAAACCATCTAGAGTGTATACACCTTACAAATATTCTCTTTTACTGGTGATTTGATAAACATTTGACTGAAAACATATATTTCATTACGCAGCAGATAACATCATTTGTAATATACATGGTCTTGCTGTGAAGATTGTTTTGGATTAAAACCCTAAGTTAATGAGAGAATGACACATTGGATAATGTGGTCCTAGGTGAACTGTGCTGAGGAAAAAGACTGGATGGTCATGGCTTGAATAGCTTAGACCAAAGGTCTGATCATTCGGATGTGACCTGGGACTAGACGACAACAACAAGAACAACAACTACTGTAAATATAATAAAATGATTCTCTTATATTCTAACCCCCTCTCTCAAATATAAACATGTCAACAAACCTTTGATAGTCACTGAGGAAAATGAATCCTGGATATCGTGTATAACAACATTGCCATCAACACCAGCTGAAGCTATGTGGGTGCTGTCTGGAGACCAATTCACAGAATTTACTCGGACTGAGTGAGCAAAAGAACGATATTTCGCCTGAAAGAAATACACAAACCATTGGAATTAGGCACAAGAAAATTTTTACTGGCAAGGATGCAGTTTATTAAATCCACTCCAGTATATATTACTGGTATTTATTTTAACAACCCATCTGGTTGTTACAAGAAACATAGTTTGAGTGGTAGACCCAACACACCACCCAATTTAACACTATCATCTGATCTTTGGATACCTTTAGCAGAGTTCACTAAATTGCATATATTAGAGGTAATATGGATATATTAGAGGTAATATGGTGCAATGTTGAACGGCTAGACTGTGTTAAGGTTTCTCTGAAATTGTGTTGCACTGTTAAACAAGGAACTTCACTATCCAATTTTATACCTACATGGAGTAGTTGCAGTTAAGAGGAGGTGCAGGCATGGCTGTGTGGTTAAGTTCATTTCACAGCCACATGGTACCAGATTCGATCCCACTGTGCAGCATCATATAAAAAAAAAAGTCATGATGTTCATGGCTGGAACGCCTTCGACTATAGGTCTGCTCAATCAGGACTAACCTGTGGCTAAATAACAACACCAACACAACAGACATACAGGAACGGACTGGGTAGTGTAGAGGGTACATCATGCACAGATTGCCACACTGTACCACATACTACATGTCAGAATATGCAGTATGGTTATTAAGTAGACAAAGGTATGACACATCCAGAGCAATGGAGCTGTAGATTGCACCTTGTTGTTCAACCAACTACTAATATATCATAGGCCTGCTCAATCAGGGCTACCTGAAGCTAAACAACAACAACCAAAACATTGGGTTAGAACAGTTGGAAGGAAAAGATACTTACAGAGTAATCAGAAAGGTTATAGATGATAACAGATCTTGAATCATTGCATGTGGCTAAGTAATGTCCATCAGGTGAAAATGCCATGTATCTGACGGCACCAGATTCCTCAACAACTTTTGCTTCGGTCAAAGTACAGTTGTTTACATTATAAACATGGAAAAAATTATTCTGTCGAAAGAGAAACAAGAAAAGATACGATTGGTTAATTAACTTTCACTTTTGAGAAATAGACATACATACAAATATGGAAACAAACAGACAGACATGTGCACATACACACACAGATAAACAGATACATGCACATACAGATATGTGCAGACAGACATACTCTGACACACACAAATGTACTCACACGCAGGCACAGACACAGACACACACACAGACAATATCTATGTACAACACAGACACACCCAATACTTATGTGCAACACATACACACAGCTAATACAGACAGAGCCAATACTCATATACAATGCACACACACACAGCCAATACTTATGTATAACCAACACACACACGCAGATCTAATATATATATACAACAAAAACATAGACAGATCCAATACTTATGTATAACAGACACACAGTACTTATGTTCAGCCAACATACACATAGACACACATTTTTAGACAATGTTGAAACAGTGGAGAAATAGTTTCAGTTGTGATGAAAATATCATCAGAGTTGTTGTTACACAGTTGTCAACATAAACCAAATGTTTACTTCTAAACACCTGCCAAACTATTTACTTATATCTCGTTAGCTGCCGTTTATTTAATTAAAATTAGTTAAATACAGACAAACAGTTAGACATTAGACATTAGCCATCACACACACACACACACACACACACACACACACACACACACACACAGGTAGTGAATTGGCAAAGTCATTAGAGTGTCGGACAGAATGCCTGTAAGGTATTCATTCCGGCTAATTACGCTCCGAGTTCAAATCCCAACAAGGTCAACTTGGCCTTTCATCGTTTCGGGGTAGATAAATAAAGTACCAGTCTAGGGCAGTGGACTAGTGGAATCGTTAGAGCATCGGATGGAATGTCTCTCGATATTTATTCCAGCTCTTTGCATTCTGAGTTCAAATCCTGCCATGGCCTACTTCAGTGGTAGACTTAATCTGTCACCCGGTTTAACACCACCACCTGGCTACCCTTGGGTGACTTTAGTGGAGTGCACTCTGTTGCAAGCATTCAGGCCAGAGGTCTGAGAATACACCCCCCCCCCACTAGTCTTGGAGGCTCTGAGAAAGGGTGATGGGCACTGCCTTTTCTCCTAGACAAACTGATAAATATAAATAAAAATACATACATACATACATGAGCACTTCAATTAACGAAATCTCATTAATTATACAGTGTCCCCATTGTTCACAGAGACACACACACACACACACACACAGTCACAGAGATACAGTCAGTCTCTCACACATACACAATTAGTGATACACACACACACACACACACAAAGGAGGACTACAACTAACTAAAGAACTAGAGGTGGGGGAATTGTCCAGCAGATAGATTTGCACATAATTCAACACTGGTTGAAAGGTGTTGGTGAATGAAGACTTACCTATCAACAGGACATTTGGAGAGGGAAGGGGTGGAGGTGTTCCCCAAATGTGTGTTACTTTTTTTTTTTATCACTTAGTCAGGAGGGAGGGCAGGCATTGCCCATCACCCCTTTTCAGGGCCGAGACTGGTGGGAGGAAAGAAGGAAGGTATCCTCAAACCAGAGACCTGGGCCAAATACTTGCAACAGAGTCAACTCCAATAAAGGCACCCAAGAGCTAGGTGGTGGTGGTCGTGGTGGAGGGTAATGGAAGTACGCCATGGAAGAATTTGAACTCAGAACACAAAACATCTCGTCCAATGCTCTAACGACTCCGTTAGTCCACCACCCTAGACTGGTACTTTATTTCATCTGAAAGGATGAACGGCAAAGTTGGCCTTGGCGAGATTTGAACTCAGAGCGCAGTGAGCCAGAATGAATACCACAAGGCATTTTATCCAACACTAACAACTCTGCCAATATCGCAGTGGCAACAATAAATTTATGCCATACCATTGAGGCCTTACTCAAATGATTAGCAGTTGATGCTTCAACCAGGTAAAGGAAGACTTTTTTCAGAGTCAGGTTATAGAAAGAACCAGTGTGTAATACATGTAAATAGGTGAGCACTAACAAACATACATTTCTAGACACTGAGAATAAAGATGAGAACTTACATGTCCACCAACTGCCAGAAGTGAACCATCTACACTGAAAGCGGCTGAACATCCTTCATATGAAATAGGAAATGTTAAAACGGCACGTTCACCATTAAATAACATTATCTGGAACAGAAAAAAAGCAACATTTGTAAAGTAGCTTTAACCCTTTTGATGCCAACCCGCCTGAAACCACCCCTGGTTCTGTTATAAAAAAACCATTTGTTTTAAAGTGTTCATATTTAAATAAAAATCTCCCATTATATTTTTATGTAAGAACTTTTTGTTATGTTAGGTTCCTAACACCAACTAAATAACAAGAAAGTTAGTTATTTTACTAAATCCCTCCAAAATCAATTGAAAATCATAGGCAATGCATTATTTCATTAGAAATATAACAAAGGGTTAACACACACACACACACAGAGGAGAAATTGAACCAGCATCTCCCAACTAACAACATAGTAGAGATCACTATTATGCTAACAAGAGAGTCTCTAAGTGGTCATTTGACCTTCTAGAAATAGCAGCCACATTTTCCTTACATCCACCCACTGTAAGACATATTGGATAATATACTCCTAAATATAGGCAAGAGGGTCATGGTAGGCACTGGAACGACTTTGATCATAGGTCTGGTGGATCAGGGCTGACCTGGGCTAAACAACAACAACTATTATGCAACTCAAAACAGGATGCAGGCATGGCTGTGTGATTAAGAAGTTCCCTTCTGAATCCCGTGTTTCAGGGTTCGATCTCATTGAATAGCACTTGAATACCATAGCATTGGGTTGATCAATGCCTTGCGAGTGGAATTTGGTAGACAGAAACTGTGAGATGTATGTATATGTGTGTGTGTATCTTTCACCGATGTATATTGGCAAATGATGTAAACATCAATGAGGAAACCGAAACAAAACCCCCAAAACAATGCTCTTTTAATGATGAGACTCTTGCAATATTTGTTCAGCACCAAGTCACTCTCACCGTCAGAAATGCAGTGAACCAGTGATTGGCCCATTGGAAATGTGTAACCAATGACAAAATACAATATTTAAAAAAATAAAATCTATTAATATAACTCACACTGTGTCTAATCTGTCTTTCTGTCGCACAAGGGAAGATGACTCTGATCTTATTGAATTTATCTCCCTTGGATATATATATATCATCATCGTTTTATGTCCATTTTCCATGCCGGCATGGGTTAGACGGGTGATTTCGGACAGAGTCAGTTCAAGTTTAGAGTCACCACTATCCAAAACAGGTCTGAGGAACACATCTCACTCATACGCCTTATTTGGCTTGGTTTCTATGGCTGGATGCCACCAGATCAGTGACTCAAGAGCCAAAAGTATCATGCAAAAGCACTTATCACTGAGGTAGCTTTACAGCTATAAATAAATTATATATGCTCTCTACTTAATGTATTGAGTCCTATTTCTCCCATTTGTATTTCATAGCCTACTATATATATATATATATATATACGCAGCCAAGACTCAGTACGAATTCAAATAATATGAATTTTGATATTGTACAAATTATAAAATACCATTTTTCATTTAGTTCGAGACTAAATTCGAATTAGTACGAATGTTTTTGGGAGGTGACCTGGGGCTAAACAAAAAGACCCCCCCCCCCTACACACACACACACACACACACACACATGCAGGTATAGAGAAAGGAAGATAATAAAACATTAATTACATGTTTGAGGCAGGCAACTGCAGTAAGACAGTTGTGTACTGCGACTGCACGTGGCTGCGACTCTAGTTTAATTGAGGCGTTACTGAAAACAACAACAACAATAACAATAACAATATATCAACACTGCATATATATTTATTAATGACATACGAGAGATAATATATAATATTTTGGTGGGAGACAGAAGGAGGAAAACTAATGTTATTTAAATTTTGTAGACAATTTTTGCCTTATCTTCTTTTGTATGTGTAGAAACTTAGATTATGATCTGCACTAAAGGCAAATATATATTGATGTTTTAGTCACAGGCATGGCTGTGTCATTAAGAACTTCACTTCACACAATTCCAGGTTCTATCCCACTGCATGGCACCTTGGGCAGATGTCTTCTACTATAGCCCTGGGCCAACCAATGCCTTGTGAGTAGAATTAGAAGACGGAAACTAAATGGAAGCCCATCGTATACATGTCTGTGTGTGTGTGTGTATATATATATTTATAACATGTTTATGCACACACAAACGTGGAACGGCACTCGCTGTGGGGTTTAATCTCGGAGAACAACTTCTCCTAGAGATCCTGTGTGTTAAAAACACAACATGCTCCAAATGACATCTGCGGACTGTCAAACACCGAAGTTTTGGCATAATTTCCCCTCTTCAGTGACAAACACACAAAATCTGTAGGGAGAAGTTGTTCTCTGGGACTAAACCCCACAGCGAGTGCCGTTCCACGTGTGTGTGTGTACATAAACATGTTAGAAATAAATGTATACAACTTTATTTTATATGTGTGTGTGTGTGTGTGTGTGTGTTTTTATTGTTGACACCAGGTTTTAGTGGTTCAATGGGTGAAAGAATGGAGAAAAAAACAAAAAAAAATACTACCTTATAAGTAAAGGGTTTGGCAACAGGAAGGGCAACTGCCTATAGAAATATTGCACCAATAAAAAAAGTCTCACCAACCAGCCATGCCAGCATGGGAAAAAAAAGCAGACATAACAACAAGGAATGAGGATGTTTCATTTTGAAGGACACAAGGAGAGATACAAGAAAACTTGTGATGAAACTGTAGGCTGAAGAATATCTAAAAGATAGAAGAACATTGTAGAAAAAATAAGAAAAAAAAGAACAAAATCATACCCATATTCCATTGAAGAAATCGAGGTAAATCGAATGGTGTCATCCATACTGATGGAGACCAGGTTGTCACCGGATACCACAAGATCCTGGATCTGACTTTTATGTGGTTTACCAGAAATTCTATCATCGAGTCCACTTACTAGATCCAAGTAATGTGATATGAATTAAGGAAAAGGTTTAGTCATCATCATCATCATCACTGTAATCATTTCACCCCTGCTGTGAATTTGTTTTTTTATTGGTTAGTCATCAGGTGATCTCTCCTCCTACAGTGGTGACACCTATGACATAACTACACTGCTGTCAATCAACCCAGCCCCTGACCAACACCGATTAAATAGCTACCAATATCTTTCTCACTTTCCTCTCCCACCCCACATACATTATATTACTACGTCCTCCTCTTGCTGCATATCTGTATCCCCCACCCACCCACCTCGTTATACTGTTACATCCCACCACCACCACCACCACCCTCATGTCACTGTATCCATTCCTAACATCTGTATATCCATCCCAACACCCAATGTATCATATATTCACTCATCTTTTAGCTCTGTACACTTTCCAAATATCTGTAACCTTCCCATTATACTATATGACCACCCCTTAATAATATATCTTATTTCCTAAGCCACACACAAGTCAAAGATGTTACATTTTAGGAATAAACATAAAATAAAAAAAGTAAACATATAGTAAACATAAATTAAACAAAGTTGACAGAGTAAACAAAGTTGACAGAGTAAACATAAAGTTGACAGAGTAAACAAAGTTGACAGAGTAAACAAAGTTGACAGCGTAAACAAAGTTGACAGAGTAAACAAAGTTGACAGAGTAAACAAAGTACATAAAGTCGATATAGTAAACATAGAGTTGACAGTAAAAGTTGGCAGAATAAATATGAAGTTGACAGAGTAGACAGTTGACAAAGTAGACAAAGTTGACAGAGTTGACAGAGTAAACATAAAGTAAAGGATATTGATGTGACCAGAACTGCAGCCAGTGAAAACCAATTTTTTGTCAGGTGTGGTGGTCATTGCTGTTATTGGCTTGTTATGACCCTAGACAAACGACAATAATAACAACAATAATGATAATAATATAATAATAACAACAACAACAATATTAATAGTAATAATAATTCTTTCTATCATAGGCACAAGGCCAGAAATATTTTTTTTTGGGGGGGGGGGGGGTTAAGTCGATTAAATTGACCCTGGTACTTGATTGGTACTTTGTTTATCGACCTCGGAAGGATGAAAGGTAAAATTAACCTCAGCGGGATTTAAACTAAGAATGTAAAGAGTCCGTACAAATACCACAAGGCATTCTGTCCAACGCTTTAATGATTCTGCCAATTGTCCACTCTTAATAATAATAATAATAATAATAATAATAATTCTTTCTAATATTGGCACAAGGCCATTAAATCGACCCCCATTACTTGACTGGTACTTTGTTTATCGACCACATACAGATGAAAGGCAAAGTTGGCCTTGGCGGGGTTTGAACTCAGAGTGTAGTGAGCCGGAACGAATACTGCAGGGCATTCTGTCCGATGCGCTAACGATTCAGCCAATCCACCAATTATAATAATAATGATTATAATAATAATCTAATATTTATGAGGATATACAAAATAAACAATAAAATAGGACAAGACATTAGAATCCTTGAAGAAAAGAATATGAACATTACATAAGATAATGAATTAAAAAAGACATAGTATTATGAAGGGGGGAGGAAATGGTTTTATCAAACCTACACTTAAAAATAATACTCCATCCCCTACCCAGAAAACACACACACCCACACACAAACTAGTAGAATCTTAAGACATACTTTAAGAACACGTAAAGGCTTTTCTGGGCAATTCCTGTCCAAATAGGTAATAAAACCAGACAAAGACACCGTGATGATGTGGTTACCAATCCAAATACAACTGACCAACATATCATCCACCGTCTTACCGAAGGGAAATTCCCTGTAAAGAAAAAACAATATATTTACACCATAGTACAAGGGCCCTAGTATTTAGTAAAGCAGGTAAATTTAGACAAGTTCTTGTTTCTAATGAAGGGCTTGGTTTGAAACATCAGGATTAGATAGATAAAGTAATTGAGGTAGCCAGAGTATGTGACAGAATAATTAAGCTTAGACTAGTGATGGGCAACACTACAGCAACAGCTAACTCTGCAGATGCACTACAGCAATCAAGACTGCGAGATGAGCAAAAGGAGCATTTCTATGAGGCCCTCTTGCAGACCACCTCGACGATAATGATGACATTGACCTCATTATCATAGCTGGTGACTTTAATGGACATGTTGGACAACACCGTGATGGCTACACCAGCGTACATGAAGGCTATGGACAAGGTATGGGAAATGAGGATGGATCAAGGCTCTTGGATTTCTGTGATACAAATGACCTAACAATTTGCAATGCTAACTTCAGAAAACCAGCCAGCCACTTGATCACCAACAAATCAGGCGAACATCTAAGCCACATAGACTTCATACTCATTAGGAAAGGAGATAGACAGATGGTTGTGAATACAAAATATCTTGCTGGCAAAGAATGTACCACTCAAAATAGACTAGTAATTAGTGACTGTTTATTATAGTACTCCAGACCATAACAGAGGAAGTTTAAAACCAGCTGAACTAACAAATGAGAAACAATAAAACAAATTTCCTCTCCAGCTTTGTTATGGAACCTAAAGTGATTTAACCCTTTCGTTACCATATTTTTAATGAAACACACTGCCTATAATTTTCAATTAATTTTGAAAATAATCAAGAATTTTTTTTTTTGGGGGGGGGGGGTAAAATAACTACCTTTCTTGTTATTAAGTTGGTGTTTGTAACATAACTTAACAAAAAGTTCTTACTTAAAATTATAGTGGAAGGTTTAAATTTAATTAACACTTTAAAATAAATGTTTTTTTCTTATAGAACCAGGGGCGGTTTCAGGCAGGTTGGTATCAAAAGGGTTAAGAAGACTTACTTGGTCAAAGTATATGTCTTAGCATCCCAGATCTTGGCAGTTTTGTCACCAGAGACTGTCAGGACTTCAGAACTGTCCGGACTGAAAGCAATCTAGAGTGAAGTAAAAACAAACAAAAATTAGAATTGTCTGTCAAGATATAAACTTGATTAAAGAAATTTTTTAAGCGATAATAAATAAAATGGATATTAAATCAACAATCATCATCATCATCATTTGGCTGAACTTATTCGGATTTGCCTGACTTGATCCCACATAGCATTCAGAAGGTCAGCAAAGCAACATCCCATGTCCGTACAGTGCAGGACAATGAACAATTTTGCTGGACGGCGGCCGACCCGAGTATATCCATGTTGGGGTATCCATAGGACATCACTAATGAGTCCTTGCTTAGCTCTCCAGCATGTGCATCTCTTTAATGACATTAGTGATTGCCCGGATGCTTTTCCTAAGAGATATTCAGAATGGCTTGTAACATACAGGTGTAAGCACCATCAAGCCTTGCCTGCAGGTGTTTGGTGAGTGTCCAAGCAGTGGACCCATACAATAGCACCGATTCCACAGTGGCACCGAAGAAGCTTCTCTTAAAATCATCTTTAAGATCAACAATACTCGAAGATTGTATGCAGCTTTTTTTGTTTGTTCTTTTTTTTATAAGATAGTGAAAGACGGAGGAGGGGCAGTACCCATAACGTTCACAGGTCCTCTCAAACTGATGAGATTGATACAGTTGATGTTTAGCTTGACTGACCATCTGTAGGTCAGTGCCTGTTAAAAAAACGTGAACAGGGAGGGATTTCCAGGGGGATGCTGTTCTAGAGAGGAAGAAGGACTGGGTAAGGAGGGCAAATGTTTAATGTGGGTCTGGAAGGTGAGAGAGATAGAATGGGGATAGAAGGGGAAAATATGGGTAGGATGAGTGGGTCTGCATGGAGAGGATACGTAGATAACTACTTCCAACCAGCAGCAGAGGTCATTGTAGTAGCGAAAGAAGAGGTAAAGGAAAGAATCAGTGTATCTGTGAACAAGTGGTTGCTCAATGCAGCAGCAGCCATATTTCCCTTAAATACTCTATTCTTTAAAAAGGAAAAGCCACATGCTCAGGCCAGAATACTTCATAATAAAGACAGTACAGCCATGGAGAGAAAGTAAATCAGAATGACATGTTGGACAGCTTGCATATTTATATGTTGAGGACACTGGAGAATACAGTCTACTTACTTGATCACAGATGACCATGGGTCCACAACAACAGCAGCAACAGTACAGGAAATAGAAGTTCCAATGTTGATGCTTACATTGCATGATTTAGTAGTGGGGCTGGTCAGATCAAAAAGGCACAATAGAACAGACAACTTGACATGGAAACATAGGGTAGAGGACTCTCTAGTTGTGTCATGGACATGACAACCACTCTAGTGTTGGTGCCATGATAAATGCACCCAGTACACTCTGTAAAGTGGTTGGTGATAGGAAGGGCATCCAACCGTAGAAACCATGTCAAATGAGACAAGAGCAAGACGTGGCCCCCAGACCCTTCTCGGGGAGTGGTGACTTCAAACATGAAGACTCGGTATGAAATCACCCATCCAACCCATGCCAGCATGGAAAACAGATGTAAAACGATGATGATGATGATCTGATGAAACATATTGTATATGATTTCAAATACACATTCATTCAAAACAACGCTGAGTTGGTATTCTTGTTAATAAGTTCTTATGTTATACATGTTGATAAAATATACATTAAATCTACACATGTTCATGAAATATATATTAAATGTATACATGTTCATGAAATATATATTAAATGTATACATGTTCATGAAATATATATTAAATGTATACATGTTCATAAAATATATATTAAATGTATACATGTTCATAAAATATATATTAAATCTACACATGTTCATAAAATATATATTAAATGTATACATGTTCATAAAATATATATTAAATGTATACATGTTCATAAAATATATATTAAATGTACACATGTTCATAAAATATATATTAAATCTACACATGTTCATAAAATATATATTAAATGTATACATGTTCATAAAATAT